>QLOY01002085.1:0-10813 GCA_003313965.1 Megacollybia marginata
GAGCCTCGGTGTACGAATGATGTACACGCTTTCTCTTCCATGCGGTGGCGACTTTATTAATATTACTTTCTTCTTTGTCCGAAGAATATTCTGGATCTGAGAAGGAGGAGGAGGAGGAAGAGGAGGAAGAGGAGGAAGAGGAGGAAGAGGAAACATGCGAGCTCTCCCTTCGTTTGTGTTTCTTTTTCTTGTCCGTCTTCCTGTGCTGCTGCAAATGAGTGAAGTCATTTTTTGCAAGTAAAAGAAAGCTAACATGCGGGGTGTCCCAGTCGTCACCAGCAATCCGTTCACTTTCCTCATCCTCCGAGGTCGAATTGCCTCGCCTCCATTGAATCTTCTGGATTCTATCATTCCTCAAGTAATAGATTGAGCGAATCTCGTACGTATGGTGAAGCCTTCTGATTGGTCCACGGCTTGCTTGGAGGAGTAGGTCCTAAGAGTGGGCGCTTCGAGGTAGACGGTTCCTTAAGACAAAACAGAAAGTTGTATGCCGCAGTAGAGAATACTATGAGCACTCACAATGACATCCCCCAATTTGAATGTCATTCTTTTTTGTCGAACATGGTTCAGTTCCACCGTGACAGGTGCTGCAGACAGTGCAAATCCCATGCCCTTGACAGAGGAGAAGTCGTGTTGTATAATTCCATTAAGTGGGACAGCATGGCGTGGTTCAGGACCCTGAATTGTGCTGCGTTTCTAAGTGATTGAGGTTAGCGAATAATGATGTGACAAGGGACTTGCCTGACGCTCCAGCTGTTTCTACGATAGGGATTTAGTTAGCACGGTCACACTCAAATGGATGATTCAGAAAGACATACCTCTAGATCAGAAACAGTGGTCAGCAGTGCTGACTTCTCAGCTTCAAGATCCGAAACACGCAACAAGTGCTGGCTAGCAACCTGATTTGCTCGCTGTTCTCGTTGATGCAAGTGAATTGAAGATGCAGTAAAAGTATCGTACCTCAGAGCTCTCTTGAACAGATGATAATTTCTTCTATGTAGTTTTAGCATGGTTAGAAACAATGATTTCCAAGGAACTGACCTCTATATCTTGAAGCCTCTGGAGTTCGGTATGTAGCTGTACCCTTGCTTTCTGGCCGAAAAAATCAGAGACATGACTTGTGAGTTCTATGCGACACGTACTTCAAGTGCATTTTTCTCATCCGTATACTTTTCAGCCACCTGCTCTAATGAGGCAATGTGGCTAGTGAGGTTAACATTGGCATCTTTGAATTCCCTGCACTTTTCCTGTCGCCAGGATTATCTTCAAGGTGGTGATGTGGAGCCGAACAGTTCGCACCTGAAGCCATCGGTAGTCGTTCTCCTTCATAAGGATCTTCTCCTGGATTGTAAGTCAGCCTTTCCGTGAACGCAGACAGGTAAATTAGATCCTCACCTTAGAATCAACTGTTATCTTTTGCAAAGACTGTTCAAGGACTTGTACCTTGCCCTGGTGACGAGATCAGGCATAGTACCTCTTAAAAAAAGATTGCTCACAGTAAGATCCCTGTTGGTACGTGTAAGAGCCTCTATTTCAGAGGCAAAGCGATCTGAGTCCTTTCCATGTCGAGCTTCCTTGGCCTGAGCAACGACAATGAGTAAACATCCAACGATCCAACATGAGTTACTTTGAAATGACGGGCTTCATCTTGAAGAGCATCATGCTCTTGTTGAAGTGTTCGGAGTTGCGTGGCCAGTGTCTAAGACATGTGTTAGAGACTAACAAGTGCCAAGATCAACACGAATACGTCTGATGATGCCACACGACTCTCGAGTTCCCCTTCAAGCTGACTGCATTTTTCCTATTGGCGTGAAAGGATTATCTTCGAGGTAGCGATGCGGAGCCGAACAATTCGCACCTGGAGCCGTCGGTAGTCGTTCTCCTTTGTAAGGATCTTCTCCTGGATTGTAAGTGAGCCTTTTCGTGAACGCAGGCGGGTGAATTAGATCCTCACCTCAGAATCAACTGTTATCTTTTGCAAACGCTGTTCAAGGACTTGTACCTGGCCCTGGTGACGAGATCAGGCATAGTACCTCTTAAAAAAAGATTGCTCACAGTAAGATCCTTGTTGGTACGTGTAAGAGCCTCTATTTCAGAGGCAAAGCGATCTGAATCCTTTCCATGTCGGGCTTCCTTGGCCTGAGCAACGACAATGAGTAAACCATCAACGATCCAATATGAGTTACTTTGGAACGATGGGCTTCGTCTTGAAGAGCATCATGCTCTTGTTGAAGTGTTCGGAGTTGCGTGGCCAGTGTCTAAGACATGCGTTAGAGAATAACAGGTGCCAAAATCAACACGAATATGTCTGACGATGCCGTGCGACTCTCGAGTTCCCTTTTAAGCTGACTGCACTTTTCCTGTTGATGTGAAAGGATAATCTTTGAGATGACGAATCGGATTTGTGGACATTCGTACCTGGAGCCGCTGGCAATCGTTTTCCTTTGCGAGAATGTTCTCCTTGAAGACCTTTGACTCCTCTTCGCTTTGCCTCAGGCAGCTCTCCAGACAGTCCTTCTCAGACTTTCAAGTGTTAGCTTATGGTATGCAGAGAGAGATAATCCTAACCTTGAGTTCATCAATATCCTCTCGCATTAATTCAACGGTATTCCCGCACTGAACAGTGGACTCCTACGAAGCAATTCAATCGAGATCTCACGAGAGAACAGAAGACTGACATTTATGTCCTGTTTAAGAGACTCGATCTCTTGTTCAGCCCACTGGATATGTACCTATCCCAAGCAAATTGTCACCATAAGTATAAGGGCTACAACATACCTGCAGGGAAGCTTTCTTCGTTTCTAGGTCCTTGATAATGACCGCCTTTTCTTGAATACCCATCTAATATGAGCAATCCGTGATTTTGTAGGCAGGCGGCGATAAACATCGAGGCCTACCTCTAGCTCATCATTCTTCCTTTGTAGATTCTCAATGACAAAGACATTTTCTTCATCCTAGTTCAAACAGAACTTCAATCATAAGTTCGACGGGTCAACGAGTTTTACCTTGACTTCCACCGCTTTGTGGTCGCGGGCTATGGTTAGTCGGGCCCGCAAATCATCAGTCTCCACTCGGAGGTTTTGTATAGAGTTTTTGGCTGCTTCTTTGTATTTCTGTTAGGAAGCTACACATTTAGTTTTCAAGGAGTATGACAGGCAGTTAACTTGCCTCGAGCTCTCGAATACGGGCCTGGGCAAGCGTATTGACATGAATGAGAGAAGCGTGAGCAAGCCGAGTTTTCAGTTGATCTGTCTGCAAACTGTTGAGGTCGCATTCACAACTCTGAACAAAAGAATGCAACTTCGACTACGCGATTCGTTCTCTCCAAGTCACCATTCTCCACTTGGAGCCGATGATATTCTTCTTTGAGCTGACTGTCGTCAGTGTCCAGCACAACGTGAACTTTGATCATAGGTGCTTCCAAGGGCTAGTAGGAGTTGGTGGAAGAAAACAATCGTGCACAATGCACGTCTTCGTTGGCCCGTTTGGTAGAGCTTTGAGCCACCCTCTGGGTAGACACCTCATTGTTAATATCCATAACACACCGACTCCCGGCTAAGTTGTTTGACAAGTGAGCTCAACTTGACTTCAGCGGCAGCTCAGGGAAGCCTAAGAAAGCATAGAAAGGTGTAGGTGTAGAGTCGGGGGCAACAAAGAGAGCATATTGTGTACTCCGATATATATATACGGAAATTGCCGATGACCCGGTCCGAACGTTGAATGATTGTCAGTCCCTCTCAATATTTACTGCAAGTGTATGTGCATGAAAGGCGGTTTTCATTCAGTCTATGAAAATTGTACTATTTTCTACTGTAGATCCATTCAGCGAAAAGCATCCTGACCGCCATCAACACCTGGAATAAGAGTAATTAATCCAATTTACCAGTGAATAGACACGCGATAAACTATGCAGCAGGAGGCTAGCTTAGTGTAACACGTTGGGAAAGGGGTGTAAGAGAAGAGAAAGCTAGCAAAGAGGAGGAAGGAGGAATGAGACGACAAAGCAGCGAAATGTGAAGCATGTAGGGCGACAAGGTGACGAAGTGAGGATGATGAAATTGTACGTGGTACCAAGTACCTCAGTGTCCTGGACGAAATAGTTAGCAAGGGTCTTACAACGCAAACGACACGATACCGGATAGTTAGCAAGGGTCTTATAACGCAAACGACGACACGATACCGGATGGTTAGCAAAGGGTCTTACGACGACGACGACGACACACTACCCTGGACAAACGTCAAGATAACGACCTCAATGTCCTGAGTAGACAGTTGGTGAGCATCTTACACGACGACGACGATAGTTGTCACTTACCTGTACAGGGAAGAAGCTAAGAGGCAGAAAACATGACCACACAAATAGCGGTCATGTTTGATCGGAACCGTTCTTACATCGGGATCTCAGCAACATAGCAGCGTTGCCGATATGCCAATATTCGGCTGATACGGTCCCGCTCATCAGACGACGGGCGCCCGCTCATCGGGCGATGATCGCCCGTTTGCTTTTTCGAATGAAAAAGAATATGTTTCACGATGGAGAAAGTTGTCATTTCTCCATCCCTTTATCCTAAGTAAATTGTTTTTTTTTACCTATGATAAACCCTTTGTTTTACAGCCGAAAAAGGAATAAAAATACATTTCCTTTTTCGCCAGTAATAGTAATCGAAAAATGTAATCTTTCTCCAAGTGTATTTCGGACGATAAATGATACCTTTCACCATGTATATTTCGCTCGTATATCTAAATATTTCTCGTTTAAAATCGCCTAAGATTTCCTGGCCGTTTATTTTTGACCCTCACGTGGTGATTCATGTTATCAGTGATGACCATTCTGAAAGGGTCTCTTATATGTGCAGTCTTGCAAGCTTTCTTTTCCTCCGTTTCGAGCGCCTAAGCAATCTCTCTGATATCGACAAGGCTATTTCGATACAACAGAGCCTGATTCAACTTACCCCAGATCATGATCCGAATAAGCCTGATTACCTAATCGACCTTGTGAAGTTTTGTCGCACCCGCTTTGAGCAATTTCGTGATGCCAGTGACCTTGACAAAGGTGTCTCAGTACAAGAGGACGCCATTAAACTCCTTGCTGACGACTGCACTGAAAGGTGCTCGCATCTGCATAGCCTTGTGACCTTGCATTACCTCCAGTTCCAACATTGGAATTCTCTATCTGACATTGACAAGACTATCTCAGCAAGTCAGATCCTTGTTCAAACCACTCCCGACTACAACCCGAAGAAGGGGGACTATCTTGTTGGGCTTGGATATTTTCTTTTTGCTCGCTATCGGCGGTGTCACAATCTTCTTGACCTTAACAAATCCATCATAGCCTACGAGGATGCAACGCCTTTTGTTCCTGAGGGCCATCCAATCAGGCGAGAATACCTCAATGATTTTGCACAATCCCTTTTTAGTTGAGTCAAACGCCTCGGCGATCTCTCCGACATGGACAAAGCTATCTCAATAAATCAGGATTTGATTCGTCTCACTCCAGACGGTCATCCTGTAAAGGCCAGCTATCTCATTAACTTGGGACAATGTCTTCGACACCGCTTTCAACTGCTTGGCAATCTCTCAGATATTGAAAACTCAATTCTGATGGCAGAAAGTGCAGCACAGATTCTTTCCGATGATGATCATGAAAAGGTCAGAAGCTTACAGTGTCTTGCCAACTCCCTTGATGATCGCTTCGAGCGGGTGGGGGATGTCTCTGATATAGATACATCAGTCATGTGGAGAGAGATGGCGTTGAGGCTCATCCCTGCTGACAATCCCGACAAATTTACATATATGGATAGTCTTGGAATGACACTATGTCACCGTTTTCGGCAGCTCGGTGATGTTTCTGACATTAACAGAGCTGTGCTCCTAGGAGAGGAAGGTGTATGCCTTGCTGCAGATGATGATCCGAGGACAATGTTATGTCTTCACAATTTCGGTACCAGCCTTTTATGGCGCTTCAAGTCTCTTGGCGATCTCTCCGACTTGAATAAGTCAGTGTCAATACTCAGAGATGCAGTAAAACGAGCTCCAGATAATCATCCTATTAGACCTCGGATTTTAAACGGCCTTGGAGAATCACTTCTCTGTCGCTTCAATCACTTTGGTGATACCTCGGACATTGATAACGCAGTCATCCTTCAAGAGGCAGCTGTGCGACTCACTCCGGATGTACACCCTCATAAACCGCTATATCTTGATGGTTTAGGAGGAATATATCTGGCCCAACTTAGACGGCTGGGTAACATCTCTGACATTGAGAAAATAATCTCGGTCAGAAAGAATGTGTTGCAGCTTTTGCCTGACGGCCATCCAAGTAAAGTAAAGTGCATCAACAACCTTGCAAATGCACTTTACAATCGGGTTTTACATTTAGAAGGTCGCTTGGAAGATACCGGCAATCTTGACGAGCTAATCTTAATGCGAGAGAAGGCTCTGGCACTTTGTCCTGAAACCGATCCTATGAAACCACTTTTTCTAGACAATCTCGCTACTGCGCTTCTCTATCGCTTCGAGTTTGCTGGGAAGATCCATGACATTGACATTGATCGATCCATCTCAGTCACAGAGAGAGCCATCTCTCTCATTGATGATGATCATCGTGAGAGGCCTGTTTGTCTTGTCAATCTTGCTCGGTCGTTGCTGATGCGCTTTGATGCAAATGGTGATTATAAGGACCTTGACATAGCTATGCTTCACGCCTCTTCTGCTGCTCGTGCTCCTTCAGGCCTACCATTGGCCAGATTCACGGCTGCCTGCCTGTGGGCATCCTCTGCTCAAAGGTGCACTGATGCAGCCTCTTCTATTGAAGCATACACTATTGCTTTCGGCATCATACCAGAATTAGTTTGGCTCGGGTCAGCAATAACTGATTGCTATCATCAAGTTACGGAGGTGGGTCAAATGGTCCGCGACGCAGCATCAGCTGCTATCGAGATAGGTCACTACCACACAGCAGTCGAGTGGCTTGAGCAAGGTCGCTCTGTCATCTGGGGTCAGCTACTCCAGCTGCGTACACCAGTTGATTATCTCAGGGAAAAACATCCTGAGCTTGCTACTCGACTAATGTATTTGTCCAAGATGTTAGAGACTTCTGGAACTCGTGAAACTCCTCTCAACCTTATGGCAACCGGTCCAATGAAACAACTCGAGTCACTGTCAATCAAACAGCACCATAATTTTGCCAGTGAGAGAGACGAGCTGCTGAAGCAAATAAGAACACTGGAGGGATTCGAACGTTTTCTATTACCGAAGTCTATTGCCCAGCTTTTGCCTGCAGCTGATGGAGGACCAGTCGTGCTTCTTAACACCAGCATATATGGTTGCGACGCTCTCATTCTTATCCCCAAGCTGGACAACACTATGCATGTGCCACTCAATAACCTTACTTTCGACAACGCACTGACGCTCCAGAAATCGCTCAGTAATTTGATCACAAACTACGGTCGCAACATTAGCTTCGAACTTGAATCTGGCCTGAATAGATTAAAGGCACTACGGATTCCGGATGATGAACGTCTTGCGGATCCTGATGCAGAGTTTGCTCGCATTCTTTCACAGCTCTGGATAAAGATTGTCAAGCCAGTACTGGATGCTCTCAAAATCACGGTGTGTTCTAAAATCAAACCCGAATAATAACTAATCAGTTTATAGACACCAATGACGATGAACGAAGTTTGCCGGCGGATATGGTGGTGTCCAACAGGTCCTCTCGCTTTCCTTCCAATTCATGCTGCGGGACTTTATGGCAAAGACCAACCAATTGGCTCAAAGCTTTCTGACTTCGTAGTGTCGTCCTACACTCCCACCCTCACTACCCTCGTAAATGGTTTAACTCAGGGAAGATCGAGAAAGGAGCAAATTCTTGCAGTCGCTCTTCCTTCAGAATCGAAGTTACCAGGCACTCTGGAAGAGCTCGAATTTATAGAAAAACATGCTGGATCCTCCCGTTTCACGAAAATCTTGGATGATAAGGCTACAGTTGATAATGTATCAACAAAGATGCACGAATCCAGCTGGGTCCATTTTGCTTGCCATGGTGTGCAGGATAGGAGCCCTACTGAGAGTGCTTTGATACTCACGAGTCATTCCAAACTGACTCTGTCGAAAATCATCAATCTCTCACTTTCTCATGCTGATTTTGCGTTTCTTTCTGCATGCCAGACGGCCACTGGTGACAAGAGTCTCGAAGAAGAGTCGGTTCATCTTGCCGCTGGGATGCTATTTGCGGGATATCGAGGTGTAATAGCGACGATGTGGTCGATTTTGGATAATGATGCACCTCAGGTTGCTGATGACGTTTAAGTATAGTCGTTTGCTAAAGGGAGGTCAGTTAGAAAGCAGTGTGGCAGCAGAAGCTTTGCATCTCGCTGTCGAAAGACTTCGAAATGAAGGAAAGCCATTCATTTCTTGGGTTCCTTTCATCCACATTGGTGTTTGATATATCAGCAGTGAATGAATGTCAGTGATACGTTTTGTACCAACATGCAATTTGATTTTGAGGCCATGCTAAAGCCTGAGCCGAGCCGCCTCATGGCATCACTGTCAGCTCGACGAGCTGAAATCCCAAACTTTATCAAATTAAAGATTGAACGCATGATAAACGAGCGATTGAATCAGCGATTGAAAAACGATTCGATGAGTAATTCAAACAAGATGCTAACCACATTGTCATCAACAATTACGTCTCGCATGATACATTCAAAAGAAAGTGAAAAAGTCATTTGCAGACCACTTCTCCACCACTTCTCCACCAAGCGTACCAATCCCACCAATCCCACCCAATTCTGCGAAATCAGCACACTCATGCCTCGTACATCAGAGACAATGACAGCCAATTCTATCGAGTGCACAAGGCCAAAGAAAATCACTTGGAAAAGCCTCGGTACTCAGACAGCGGATTATAGATTAAAACACTTGTCCAGTGCCGCCTGCTGGAAAGACGTTCAAGAGGAGAGTGTGTATGAGTGTGTCATTCCGTCGGGGTTCCGAGTCTTCGATATCGCCAAGATTTCTTTCGTACAAGAAAACCACATATAGCATGAGGTGGATTATATAGTATATACCACACATTCGGGATTACTTGTGAAGTGTATTCCTATCTAGTCAACAAACATCGCACTCCCTGATCTCTGGGGACCCCTCCAATCTGGTGGATAATTCATGTTAACTATGCGATGTAGGAACTCTATCGGAATCGACGGAACTAGACTTGATAAGTATACCATTGCCTTTGCTCTAGTAATTCTCAGATGAGCGAATGCGTTTCTTGCGGGCCTTATAGAGTCCAAGGCATTCACCACCGCGAGATATGTAGTTGTGAAGATAGGGCCAAGCGTTATCGAAGTGATGCGTTCGGCTTCTGTTCTCACAGAGGGCGGCCCTAAGTCTTCCAAATGGTAAAGTCGTACGACTGTGGAGTTCAATTACTACAATCTCAGCTTTTAATGGAAAGCACTGACTTCGTTTCACATCGACATTATTGTCCTCGCAGAACCTAATTTCATTCGGCGACATCCTCTGCCATGCCAGGACTTCTAGGGCTGTCCAAAAACATTGGGACGAGAGCTGGGGCAATGTTCTTGACTCACCCGTACGTAGATTGGTCGCGGTCCGGGCCTGACCCTTTTGGACCCGGGGCCGACCCTGACCCGGCCCTTGGGCCAGGGCCAAGAAGCATATTTTGCTGGCCCCGGACCTGAGGGCCGGGCCAAGGGCCAGCTTTGACTGAGAAATCTGGCCCGGGGTCAAGAGGGTCAGCCCACTGACTCAAATCAGGTGTAAAATTGCGGATTTATTATGAGTTTTCATTCCGAATAATGCTAGAATATCATTTATATACACATAGAAAGTAATTTGGATGCTGTGACATGCTAAAATTGGGAACTTTGAGTCACATGCTGATCTTTGTAGGTCATTTTAAACCAATTTCAGACCAGACAACATGAGTATGAACATCAATTAGAGAGGTTTTAGACTCTTATAGTAGGTAGCTATCACTATATCATCAAATTTTCGTGTTTTTATAGTTACAGGGCCGAGTCTAGTCAAACTTGGCCCGGCCCTGTTGGCCCTGGCGCTTTAGGTCCGGGCCAGGGGCCACGAATTTTGAAAATTCTGACCCAGGGCCAGCGAAAAAGGTGGAGGGTCAGGCCCAGTGAGAATTCATCGGGGAGGAGCCAACTTGCGTCAGCTTTAGCCGACATGGTTCGAACAGCCAACCCTAACCAACCTCAAACTGACGTTAGCCAGCACAGGGCAGGAATCAGGTCAACAACAGCCGACCACAGCCACCCATTACCAGTATCACACTTTATTTAATATAGAATGAGTAACTATGAGTTAATGACATCAATATGCAATGCTTCCGAATCTCTTCGATTACTTACCTTCATTGTCTTCTCCTCACTTCGAGTCCGAGGCGTGTAAACATGGAAGAAGCTGCCAACCTGAGCCAACATCAGCCAACTGTTGTATCAGTTGCATTGTACTTAGCGATACGAGCATGTTGAACACGTCATGATCGACGCGCGCCAGTCCCGTGACCTATATGCTTCTTAATGCTCGCTTCCGTCATTCGCTCTCACTAGTGTAGCCAATGCCCGTATATCGCTGCTATTGTCAAAGGTATTGCCAAGCAGGATCCGAAGGCAAAGTTGTTAGTAAAACAACATGGTTCAACCACAAGAAACAACGGGAACTGGAGCAGAATTCGACAGAGGAACATGCCGAGCCTGCCCAACAGCAAAACAAACCACGGAAACAAAGACCCGAAGCAAGCTTCCCAACTCCCTGGCCTTTCTACTGCTCA
>QLOY01002087.1:0-16342 GCA_003313965.1 Megacollybia marginata
AACTTGTCTATAGGCCCTGGTTTGTTAGGGTATCGAAGATGAAACTCGGCAATGAGTTCATCAGCGGCAATATCATCGGCGGCAACCCATGAATATTCTTCATCGGTACCTTCGTATCCCAGCCATCGGACATAGTATCGGAGCGGAACTCGCCAATATCGTTTGTCAATTTTGGAGTCTAGAATATCACCAACTTCATAGTGTTCTTCACCTTCAATTTCGACAGGTGGTGGTGGTTCTTGAACACGATTTGGTATTGTATTTGGTTCAATAGACTCGAGTTGAGAGACATGGAAGACTGGGTGAATAGCTCGAAGTTCCCTAGGTAATCGAAGGGTATATGAATGAGTACCAGGTTGAGCGATGATTTCGAAAGGTCCTAGGTGAGTTTTGGAGAACTTTTGGGTAGGCCTAGCAAGTTTAATGTACTTGGAAGATAAAAGGACACGGTCACCAATACTCCATTTCGGCGGTGCGATTCGCCGACGATCGGCTTGCTCCTTATACCGAGATTGAGCAATGGCTATTTCATCTTTAAGCGCAGAGTGTAACTCGTCAAGGTTGACTGCGAGTTCTCGAGCTTTAAGTGAAGCCAAGTCACGTTCAGGATAGATAGTGATATTGGGATGATAACCTTTGTTAGCGAAAAAAGGAGTTATACCGGTAGAAGCGTTGGGAGCATTATTGTATGCAAACTCAGCAAGCGGTAATAGCTGAGACCAGTTGTCTTGTTGGTAGGAACAGTATATGCGAAGGTACTGTTCCAAAGTCTGGTTTGCTTGTTCTGTTTGACCATCAGCTTCTGGGTGATAACCGGAAGTATAATGAAACTCCATTTTCAAGGCTTGACCAAGAGCTCGCATGAACTTGGAAACGAACTCTGAACCACGATCTGAAGTGACATGGTTAGGAACACCGTGTTTTGAGAAGACATGAAAAATGAATAGTTGGGCTAATTGTTCTGAGGTGATGGTGTCGTATGTAGGAACAAAGATGCCTTGCTTTGAAGCTCGATCAATGACAACTAGAATGGCTGTGAAACCATTTGAGTTGGGTAGTTGTTCTATGAAGTCAATGGATATTGAATCCCAAGGACGACCTGGAATAGGTAGAGGCTTTAGCAAACCATATGGACGATGTCTTGGGGATTTGTTTCGGCCACATTCAGTACATGATCAGCAATAATGTCGGATGAATTCTCGCATCTTCGGCCATACGTATTCTCGGCGAATATTGGCAAGAGTACGGTTCTGTCCGAAATGCCCTGAAACTATGTGATCATGATGGTGTTGTAGTATGTGTAGTCGAAGGTCAAGAGCATCGGGGATCCATAGGCGATTGTTTTGCCGAAGTAAGCCATCTTCATCTATAGTCCAGTTGGAAATGCCGTCGTTAGCCTTGGTAAGTCCATCTATACATGTTGGATCAGTTGATTGAGCAGTTTTGATATCAGTGCGAAGTTGGTGTAGATCCATAATAACACTGGCTCGAAGTAAGGGTTCTTTGATGAAAGTCGCCGAAAGTGAGGCCCGAAGCTGATCAGTGAGTGATAGTCGAAGTTGATCAGTGGAAAATATCGGCCTAAAATTATCGGCATTAGCATCGGCGAAGGTTGCGGTATCCCCCTCTTTTCGATAGACGTCCCATCGTCTAGTTAGCGTGTCAGGCTTCCTCCCAAGTCTACCTGGTCGGAATCTTATCGCCATATTGAATGCCAAAAGGTACTCTGACCAACGAACTTGTCGTCTTGTAAGAACTTTGGTGGTAGTGAAGTATTCAAGATTCTTGTGATCAGTGACCATGTCTATAGGTAATGATGAACCTTCAAGATAGTGTCGCCATTTGGTGAATGCTTCGAATATAGCCAACAGTTCTTTATCATGAGTATCGTAGTTGATTTTGGTATCAGTGAATGACCTAGACAAGAATGCGATTGGGTGAATGTCATCATCAAGGACAATAGAGAGGATAGCTGCCAATGCATAATCGGAAGCATCTGTTTCAACAATGAGTTGCTTTCCAGGTATCCAATGTGATAGGATTGGTGCTTGAGTGAATGCTTCTTTGAGCGTATCAAAAGCAAGTTGGCATTGAGTTGACCATTGCCAAGGAACATTTTTTCTGGTTAATCGAGTAGTGATTTCAGAATAGTTGAAAATGAATCGGCGATAGAAATTGCAGAAACCGAGGAAAGATTGAATATCTTTGATTTTGCGAGGTGTAGGCCATTGAGTGATAGTGTCGACTTTGTCAGAGGCCATTCGGAGACCATTCGGCGAGAGGATATAGCCGAGGTATTCAATGGTGTCTCTGTTGAATTCACATTTGAACGGGTTGCAGAACAAACCATGTTGACGAAGTTGCCGAAGGACTTCCCGAACGTTTGTTTGCCCGATGTGATTCTTGATCATCTGAATAGATCAGTATGTCGTCAAGATAAACGACTACTGAGACATCAAGCATATCAGCAAAGATGTCATTGACAAAGCGTTGGAAGGCTGCCGGAGCATTAGTGAGGCCTTCAGGTATAACACACCATTCAAAAGAGCCATAGCAAGTGCGGAATGCTGTTTTCCATTCATCACCAGGAGCAATGCGAACCAAGTGATAGGCATGCTTGAGGTCAAGTTTGGTATACCTTGGCCTTGCGAGCAGTGTCAAGCAAGTCAGTGATAAGTGGTAAGGGATATCGATCTTTCTTGGTGATTTTGTTGAGGCCACGGAAATCGACACAAAGTCGTAAACCACCATTCTTTTTCTTGACAAAGAGAACAGGTGCACCATGTGAAGAAGAGGTAGGTCGGATGAAGCCACTAGCAAGGTTTTCGTCAATGAATTCACGTAGTGCTTTAAGTTCAGCTTCAGAGAGTGAATAGATGTGACCTAGAGATGGTTTTGCCCCTTCTTCAAGATCTATGTGGAGATCATATGGCCGATGTTCTGGTAAGGTCTTCGCCCCTTCACTTGAAAACACATCGGCGAAGTCATGATATTCGGTTGGGACATTGGAAAGGTCCACAGGTTCAGTAGTTGAACTTGCTTGACCTGTAGCAATCGGATTATTGAGTCGAATAGTGAATTGTTGAGAGCCTGCTTGTGAGCAAGAATGAAGATAAGCTGCAGCTCCTACTATTCGAATATCGATTGCTGTTGCCGAAGTATCTGCCGAAAGTTTGGCCGAAAATGGTGAAGGTTGATCTGGGTACTTGTAAATTGGTTCATAGGGAAAAGGCAGAGAAGTTTTCGGTGAAGACATTACCTAAGGTTTCGCCGAGGACACAGAAGGGTCTGGCGAAGAACTGGCAAGTGATTGAATAACCGAAGTCTCAAGATGAGCCATCGGCGATTCGGGCGCCAAAACATTCGGCGAAGTAATAGTCTTGAAAGTGATTTTGCCTGTAATCCAGTCAATCAACAGATTGTAGCGGAACAGCCAATTGTATCCAAGAACCATATTACTCAACGAATGCAAATGTGTGACATAGAAGTCAATAGGAAGTATAGTGCCAGAAGGAAATTGAATAGGTAAAGATACCATTTGAGTAATGTTGCCTGGTGAAGAACCATCGAGTAGGCAAAGAGTTACTGGAGAAATCGTAGTACATGGTATATTGTTATCGTCCGTGTATTTCTGATCGATAAAGCAATGAGAAGAACCTGAATCAATAAGTGCTAAGAAGAGAATCATAACAGGTAGGGGAATGTGAAGGGTAGAAGATAGTTGTACAATAAGTGAAGTCCGGGATGAAAGAGCAGCTGCATTGAGAGTAACCTCTTTAATGGCACAATTTCGGTCAATGCAACTCCAATCTTGTGCCGAGGAATCGGAGTTGCTATCTATTTTCCCTGCTCCTTAGTAGGAGGGGAAGTAGATGCCGAAGTTGTCGCCAATGGTTTGGCCTGTGCTGCACGTCCTTGTATAGATCGTCGATTAGGACATTTGTCAGTAGCATGATTACCACCGCAGACCAAACAAAGATTCAACCTTTTGCGTCTCTCTTTTTCTTCAGGCTTGAGTTTGCCATCTGAACCCAAGAGGTTTGCATATGGTTTCGGCAAAGAGGTTGATGAGCCGGTATTGGGTGAGGATGTTTTGTTAGATGAGGTATTGGGACGATTAGAGATCCGGCCAGAGTTTTGCTTGTTGGATTGGTTGGATTGCTGGTTACGTTGTTGAGTATTAGATGATGTACCAGTCGAACTCTGTCCAGAGTGTTTGTTGTCCAAACCTTTACCCGATGAGGTCTTTCCAGATGCCGAAGTTGTTTTCTGATCATGATCTTGTCGTTCTCACTTTTCCCAGTATAACTGGTCAATGCGATAAGCAATTTTAATACACTGTTGAAGGGTAGTGTAGTGATCATTATGAGAAAACACATCTTTAAGTCTAGGAGCAAGACCTTGATAGAATCGGTGCAGTAAAGTAACATCGCCAAAAGAGGTCTTGGCTGCTACTGCATTGAATTCAACCACATACTTGGATACCCTTTGGTTGTTTTGCATTTGAAGACGGTCTAAACGAAGTGCTGCTACTCAAGCTGAATCCACCCGTAGCTGTGCTCCTTTTGCAAAAGGTACGGGTTTTGCCCGAAAAGCCTTTTGAAAAAGCAGCAGGCAACTTAATAGAGCCATATTATAGCATACCAGGCAGGTTTTCGGCACTCTTCGGCACTCTTCGGCACCCTGGCACAACTATTTTTGGTCTGGGACACTATAAATAGTAGAATAAATAGAATAAAATAGAATAAAATACAGAAAAATCAGAAAAAATCAGAAAAAAATATCCTGCAGCTGGGAATACCTTGGGTGGTGGGAACCCTATTAGGTAAGGGCTAGGCGTGGGAACTTTTTACAAATTAGTATGGCTAGATAGCGAATTTCAATGCCATTACCATTGTAATATTCACATGCCTATATTAGGCAAATCTTGACTGTGGGAAGTTTGAACTTCTTTATATGGACAGATGCAGATGGTAGATATTCATTTTGCTGTACATGCATATATGTGTATGTATATGTATGAGAATTAGGTAAATCACATGATCTGATTATGGAAAGCTATTTTTAGTAAGAATGAAGGAAACATATCCTGATAACAAATGTAGGCAAGATAGACCATGGCATGCCCAGATTAGGCAAGTTATGACTGTGGGAACTTTTGACTTCCTTACTAATTTGTAAAAAGTTCCCATGCCTAGCCCTTACCTAATAGGGTTCCCACCACCCAAGGTATTCCCAGCTGCAGAATATTTTTTTCTGATTTTTTCTGATTTTTATTCTATTTTATTCTATTTATTCTACTATTTATAGTGTCCCAGACCAAAAATAGTTGTGCCAGGGTGCCGAGGAGTGCCGATGAGTGCCGAAAACCTGCCTGGTATGCTATAATATGGCTCTATTGAGTTGCCTGCTGCTTTTTCAAAAGGCTTTTCGGGCAAAACCCGTACCTTTTGCAAAAGGGCTACAGCATCGCCTGCTGAATCTCGAGGACCAAAATGCAAATACAACTGTTGAATAAGAGCAAGTGAAGAGGTCATCCAAGAAGGTGGGTTTGCCGGATCATGATTGAGTATATCAGGTGTAAACCAGTCAATAGCTGAGCCGCGCAAGAAGGACATGATATAGGATATCTTGGCTGCTTCAGTAGCAAAATCATCTGGAGAGGCTTGGAAGTTAATATGGACAGTAGTCATGAATGCGTCAAGCTTCTCTGGATTAGATCCATCAAAAGTATCAGGATCTTTTAGCCGAATTCTCGCCGTAGGCATGCGAGGTTGATTCATATTATCAGCTGAACTCTGTAACGATTGAGTGATATTGAGAAAGACTGCCATGAGCTGATCCATATTATACTGATTAGCTGTGTTACCAGATGCTTGTGACCCTGGACACCTAGGGTCTGGCGATGGGCTTCGCCGACCTGTAGGGCCGAAAGGTCCGCCACCGCCACCACCACCTCCACCATCACTAGGAGGATCTGAACCTGGGGGTGTAGGAGGAGGAGGTTCACCATGAATTTCTTCGATTTCCTCTTCACCTTGTTGATTTCCTTCTGGTGGGTTTTGTTCAGGTGGTGGATTAGCCGGGTTATCAATTGGTGGGTCCGTAGGCAATTGTCTTGCCGAATGATCGGCGAAAACATACTCTGAAGTACGCATTTTGCCAACCTGCTCATCATCTAGGTAGTCATAATATTCTCTACCTTGATTTTGGAAGAATCGCAACTCCACATATTGACGATCACCATGTTGTATAATTGAATGAGTTAAGACCTCATTAGTAAGTAGGTCTTGAATTCGGTGAATGATTGGTGCCGAAGAAGCTGGAGATGCTGGGACTGGTGTCGTATGGTGTATAGGAGTTGGTACAACTGGTGGTGTGACAGGTGGTACGCGAGGAGGTGCTGATGCCATTTGTTGAATTATTTGTCCGAGTTGCCTTTGACTACGGCTGACATCCTGAATAGATTGTAGTGCTTGTCGATCCTTACGTCGCTGATCAGCTCGCCGACGTTCTAGTTCCCTATCCCTTTGTTCCGCCAATGCATCCCTAGTACGGTCAATGCTTTCCATAAAGTCAGCAGTTACTGGACCAGGTGTAGTTGAACCTCTAGTAGTGGTAATATAAGACTGTGGAATGAATATCGGGTAGATAGAACCGACTGTCAGAACTGTGCACTGTTGTTACTTCAGGACGTGAAGGGGTTGGTGGTGTAAATCGCAATTGTGCTGGAGTTCTAGGCGGAGTAGTAAACTGTGAAGGTAATCGAGGAGTATTGAGAGGTAATGGACTTTCTTCTGGAATTGGCTGACCTGCCAGTGAACTGAACGAGCGTCTGTCTCTATTTCGAGGAGTACCGAGGAGAGGTGCTCCTGAAAAGATAGAACTCATTAGCGATCCGAGTCAGAGAGAGTTTAGAAATACTGTAAGGACTATGCCGAATGCAAGCCCTAGAAATGTATATAGATGTAGGAGTAGACTTGTATGTGAAAAACCCTTGATAGAATACCAAGGTAAACCCTATGGCTATGCCCTCTGCTGGATCGTGGGTTTAGGCGAGGGTATCGGCAAAGCCTCGGCGAAGTGAGGGCCGATACCCAGTTAGAGAGGAGTTAGAGAGAAGTAGAGTATTGAGCGTAATCCAAGTTTATTTCTAAACTGAAGTATACAACACTGGTGCTAGGCTTATATACCAATGGCTGTGCTATCTACTTTAGTCGATAATAAAGAGATATCAAAAGGGACTAGTTATGAATGTTATATAATATGAATGTTAGTAAGAGTAATGAATGCAAGGATATAAACGGAACAAGGAATAGATATAATGAGAAACAAAGGCTTTTAAGGGCCGGTTGATTAGTCTAAGTGCACGGATGTAACATGCGTGTGGAAGGCGCCTGACAAGTCCTCGAAGGGTTTCTCCCCTTTGGCCGGCGCCTTCCCTTTGCTCTTCCTTTGCCCAACTCTCTCCTCGTCCTCCGAGTCCCTCTCCAACTCCTCTTTCCACAACCGATACTCCCCGACATTTCCACCAACCCGAATCACGGCTGCCATGATGACAGCCCGATTCGCCCAATGCTCCTCCCGACGCCTTGTTGTCACCTCCACATGGTCCCGGATGGCCTGCGCTACATCCGCAAGCCAGGGACCAATTCGAGCGGCCTTCTCTCCCAGCAGGGAAATATCGGTCGTGACTTCGAGTGACTGAAGTCGGGGTCGGGGTACGACCGAGTGTGGGGACGGAGGATCGACGGGCATCTGCAGAGGCCAGTCCAGAAAGACACATTTGGTCTTAGCCGAACGACAGCCACTGCAAGCCACACCACCCGGAAGGACATGGCAGTTGGCACCACACTTCCTGCACCAAGCGCACGGAACTAAAAAGAATTCATTAAAAAAAAAGGTGAAAAAACAGGTGAATGTCACTCACCTGTTTGCAGCACACCATCAGTGGGCTGTATCCTGTCTCCTCTCCAGTCTCTCTCCCGACCACCCAGCGCCTTCCGCTGCTCTTTCCGCTTCCTCCGCAACTCCTGCTCCTCATCATCCTTCTTCTTCTTCTCTTCCGCCTCCCGCGCCTTCGCTGCCTCCTCTTCCACCAACCTTTGTCGCTCCTCTTCTTCCTGCTTCTCCTGCTCCTCCACCAACGCCAACCGCTGTCTCAATTCCGCCACCGACTCCTTCGGAGGCTCCGACAGTCCCGTCTTCTTGGCTGTTTGCTGGTTCTTGGCAGGCGACATGGTGGTTCAAGGTTAAGATAGGGTGGGAATATTTCCACTGGAAACACGGTTCTTATACAACTCACGATTCCTGTGCTTTGACCGTATCACGTGATAGTTCAATTTTTTCAGGTCAAAGTCCCTCGTGGGCTCGGGACTAAGAAGGGGATACTGTTACGCGCCGCGCCGATCCGGTCCTGACTCCCGACGCTCCCGTCGGTACTTCTACTACATTCCCGACGGCCCGACTTTGGAACCCGTCGGACACCTCCGGGAATATTCAGAATGGCGCTCCACAATCTGAGCCGGGATGCTGGTGATCTCTTTACTTCTGTATTCACTCTTTTGTTCTTAGTTAGTTACCCGATACCTTGTTCTGATTATCTACCGCCTCATGTATACCTCATGACCTCGCTTATATTCCGGAGTTCTTCTGCTAGTAGTATAAATAGTCTGTCAATAGTCGGTAGTACTCAGATGAAAAATCTAGTTGTCTTCCAGTCTTGTCTCCATGCAACCTTCTCCAGTTCGCCCTCCAACCTTCCTTCCTGACTTCCCAAACTTCCCGATACCTTAACTTCGGCAACCCGACTCCGTAACGTCGGTTCCCATCGGACCTCCATCGGAACCCTTCGGACACGTTTGGAGACCCTCAGAAATTACGGCACACAGGCTACGGAAGCGCGTCACCGAATAGTGTTCGCGACAGTGTCGTTCTGCACGGGACATAACTACATACCTAATAGTGTCAGTAAGCGTTTCAGAGTTGAGAGTGGAGAACATACCGGTGCATTGAGTCTAATGGAACTAAGTCCAGTGATTCAATAGAGTTTTTTTCCTTCTTTTGTTGTGGCATTAGCCACCTTAAGACGTGATCAGTAACAAGAGGTCAGTGTATTATGTATTTACTAATTTTGAAACTAGTTGATGGCAAACACACTTGTAATAGATCTAAGTACATAGAAATAATCTTATACCTTATATCCATAAGACTGTGCTACAGAATCCGCTCTTGATGCATGGTTTATTTTCTACAGATTTTATACCTATTTACTTCCCATTATAGGAATATCACACTTTGGCATGTGACTTTGTATGATGGCAAATTTCTCACCCTCAGTGTCTCATAACTTCAATAGTTCTTATGTTGTTCTAGGTATGGACTGGCTTTTTCTTTTGACATTGCATGCTTGAGAACATTGGTATGAGGGTCTCAACTTGACCACTTTGGAGTCAGTGTCCCAATCCACAGTGTGAGGAGGCACCTTTGGTCGTCATTGATATCAATGGCATTCAGAAAGTGAATTTGATCTCTATGGATGCCCAGATCAATTATTGCAGCATCACCAACTTCTGCAAGTCATAATGGTACCCAGCAACGGTCACCCATCCCTGGACTTGCTTCACCTTTTGGGTTCTTGAGCTTTTTCACACACAGATGCTGACAGGCAAAGTGTCTGCCTATGAGTTTTACAGAAGTTTGGAGCATCTCACTGATAACACGGAGCTGAACATTCCAATTGTAAGTTGGCTGCTTTGCTGCTAACACATTCTCAGCCTTGTTATAAAGCTTTGCTCTGGGTCATTAGACGGATCCAAGAGGTGTTTGGGGCTAGTTTATAGAGGTCTATCCAAGTGCATACTGGCTATAGGTACCAAATACAAACCTATATAGGTATATATAAGTCTATAGAAAGCGAAAAAAGTCTATTTTTATTTCACTGCTGGCTTTTTTCAAGAAAAAGTGAAATTCTGAGTTAACAAGGCCATATATAGAAAAATCAGTACCACTATTAGAATGGCATTGAAAAGGTGCATCTATTTATATATTTTTCCTACAGTCACCATCTAACTATTCTGGGCATTTGGCATAGGAAAATAGATATCATTATGGCAATGGCATCAAAAATCCATATTTAGCTACTAATTTGCAAAACGTTCCCACAGCTTAATTGGGTCACTCCCATGGTCCAATATCTAGCATTATTGTAATGGTATTGAGAATGTCTATCTAGCCATACTAATTTGTTAAAAGTTCCTACAGTTATGATGCATTGTCTAGTCTAGTTACTCCCATTGGCTTCTAATCACATCTATTTTTAAATGCTCTTACACTTGAACCACCTAATAAGGTCATTTTCATAACAGGGCTGCATAATGATTTTATGGTGATTTTTAGTGATTTTATGGGATTTATTGCTAATATATCTATTTTTAAAGGTTCTCACACTTGCACCTTGCCTAATAAGGTCATTCCTATACCAGGGTTTTATTTTGAGTGATTTTTTGATGATATATCTATTTTTAAACAGTCTCATACTTGGACCTTGCCTAATAAGGTCATTCCCATGCCAGGGGCTGTGCAATAATTTTTATTTTATTTTTAGTATTTTTAGGGATTTTATTGATAATATATCTATTTTTAAATGCTCTCGCCTTGCTTAATAAGGTCATTTCCATGATAGGGGTGCACAATTATTTTATTTCATTTTTAGTGATTATTTTTAGTGGTTTTATCGGTATTGGATTTATTAATCACATAAATAAAGAATAACCAGGAATAGACCTGCCATATATAACAGTGCTGAGCCTCTGCTATGTTTGGCCTGTAGGATTTGCAAAGGTTCTTCTACAGCATGGGGTGCTGCCATGGTGCTGTGCATAGTGCCAAGCCTCTGCTATTTTTGGCCTGTAGGATTTGCTTGCTTGCTTGGGCTGTAAGATTTGCAAAGGGTTTACAGCATGGGGTGCATGCATAGACACTGCCACTGCTGTGATAGACACTGCCACTGCTGTGATAGGTGCTGCCACTGCTGTGGTAGGTGCTGCCACTGCTGTGGTAGGTGCTGCCACTGCTGTGGTAGATGCTGCCACTGCTGTGGTAGATGCTGCCACTGCTGTGGTAGATGCTGCCACTCCTGTGGTAGATGCTGCCACTGCTGTGGTAGATGCTGCCACTCCTGTGGTAGATGCTGCCACTGCTGTGGTAGATGCTGCCACTCCTGTGCTGCCACTCCTGTGGTAGATGCTGCCACTGCTGTGGTAGATGCTGCCACTCCTGTGGTAGACCCTGCCACTCCTGTGGTAGACCCTGCCACTCCTGTGGTAGGTGCTGCCACTGCTGTGTACTGCTAGACCCTGCCTGTGGTAGGTTGTGGCAGCACCTACCACTGATTATATGTCTAGCTGTAACAGCCTGTATGCCCTCTTAAGGCCATCAGAGGGCTGGACAGGCTTATATGGCCTATTGCTATTTTTTTTAAAAAGATGAAATGGCTCTACCAACTCCTTATGATAGACTTTGAGCTCTGGAAAGCATTTGGTACAAACTTCATTGAAGCCTTGAGGAGTTGATACTGTGCCATAATTCTCGCTTTATATGTCACATACTGTTCCCTCTGGCAGACGTTGCAGCTCTTCCTCTAGGTCCGCCTTCAAGTACTTTGCATAATCAGTCCAAGTGTTGGACCAATCTAAGTAATAATGATTAACGACTATCAAGAAGAAAGGGGAACACTAACCACTCCAAATGCAATGAAAAGGCAGATGGAGAAGTGACAGTCGTGTGAAGTGAAATCTATATAGGTGAAGGTCACATGAAATAAGTGTCCTTATATCTACCAAGTGTAAGGACTATGCCGAATGCAAGCCCTAGAATGTATATAGATGTAGGAGTGGACTTGTATGTGAAAAACCCTTGATAGGATACCAAGGTAAACCCTATGGCTATGCCCTCTGCTGGATCGTGGGTTTAGACGAGGGTATCGGCAAAGCCTCAGCGAAGTGAGGGCCGATACCCAGTTAGAGAGGAGTTAGAGAGAAGTAGAGTATTGAGCGTAATCCAAGTTTATTTCTAAACTGAAGTATACAACACTGGTGCTAGGCTTATATACCAATGGCTGTGCTATCTACTTTAGTCGATAATAAAGAGATATCAAAAGGGACTAGTTATGAATGTTATATAATGTAAGAGTAATGAATGCAAGGATATAAACGGAACAAGGAATAGATATAATGAGAAACAAAGGCTTTTAAGGGCCGGTTGATTAGTCTAAGTGCACGGATGTAACAGTATCCCCCTCTTAGGACTCTCGCCCCAAGAGTCCGCCAAAGGATCGCCGAGGTTTAGGCGAAAAGGGGAAAGCTCAGAAGACTTCATAGCTGAAAACCCCTTGGAAGATTTGCGCAAGGACCATAGGTCTGCGGCTTGGGATCGGTGAAGGCTTCGCCGATGCCTGTGCAATAATTAGACGAAATGAGGATAATATGTAAAAGTTGAAATTAGGCGCTTCTAGCCCGATCGTCACGTGTTCCCTGACTCAGGGTCCAGGTGAGTAGGATAAAAGACCAGCCAAAATATCACCAAGTCCATTCTTACTCTCCACCATGTCCAGATCTCCATTGCCGTTACCCTCTGCCGAACTTCCAGTTCCAGAGCATCGCAACTCTCTTCCCGATTTTGATACGGACTCCTCTTCCCAATTTTGGATTCCTGACCGCCCTTCCATCCCCGAATGGTCTTGGTACCAGATTTTAAACCAAAACCTTGAAGAACCACCCAAAATTCCTGCCAATAATAGCATCAAGGCTCGTCAGGAGCACATCGCCGCGCGTCGGGCCTATGATTCGGCGATGTTGGCCGTAGCGGAAGCGAATTTGCAGGCAGATGTTGAGAATGAAGAGAAGTTAACGGATTTTTGAAAGGCGATGAAAGATTGGCGAATGAAGCGGGCCGCTGTTCGCCGAATGCAGTTGAGTTTGCCTGAGGCTCTGGTTGAGCAGATTTCCGAGTTGGTTCGCAACAGGGAGAGTAGTTTGGAGAAGGAATTTGAGAGGTATAGAGAGGCAGGAATGGAGTCGAGAGTTATTGGCGAACGTTCGGCAGAATGGGAAGCCGAAACGGATCAGAAGATTGAAGAGTTGGTGAAGGAACTCAACAATGAATATGCCTGACAGGCCTCGGCAAAGCGTCGCCGAATTACTTCTGCTGATCCTGTTTCAAGAGGATCGCAATCGGTACATATCAGTGATGTGGAATCGCCGGTTATTACGCTGAAGAAGGGAAAAGGAGTTACTTCTGCAAGGGAAACATTGACTGTAATGGAGGGTGAAGGTAAGTGATTCCTTTGGCACTTTTGGTGTATTGAAGACTTCTTTTAGATGAAATATGCGAGGAACGCATTGCTAAGGGCTTTATCGATGAACACAATCAGCCCTTGGAGTGTATCCAAGTTGATAGACCCAAGAGGGGTCCCATTTGTACACTCTGCAGAAAGGACAAGCAGAAATGTTCTCTGCAGGAAGACTGGAAGGCGAAGCGCAAGGCTTCGGCGTCTACATCGGCGAATCAGTTCGCCGATCTCGCTGATTTCAAGGAAGAAGTGCAAGAGGAGTTGGTTGGAATCCGAGAGGAGATTGAAGCATTCAGGATTGATATGAAACATGAGATGAAGAAGATGAGGACTGAAATAGTGAAGGTATTGAAGGAGGTGGTTAGGGAGGTGAGCATTCAAAACAATATAGCTCAAGAAAGACTTGAATGGCTTCAAGGTCAAAGGAAAGTAGGAATGGATCCTATGGAAGATGAAGATATTAGAATGATGGAAGGAAAAAGTTCTGTTGAGTTATAGATAGTTTTCTTGCAATGTAATGGTGTTTTGAATGTAGATAATTGTCTTTTGAAATTGTAAGTAAAATGGGTGAATAAGGGTTATAACTTGTCTATAGGCCCTGGTTTGTTAGGGTATCGAAGATGAAACTCGGCAATGAGTTCATCAGCAGCAATATCATCGGCGGCTACCCATGAATACTCTTCGTCAGTACCTTTGTATCCCAGCCATTGGACATAGTATCGGAGCGGAACTCGCCGATATCATTTGTCGATTTTGGAGTCACCAACTTCATAGTGTTCCTCACCTTCAATTTCGACAGGCGGTGGTGGTTCTTGAACATTGTATTTGGTTTGATAGACTCAAGTTGAGAGACATGAAAGACTGCGTGAATAGCTCAAAGTTCCCTAGGTAATCAAAGGGTATATGAATGAGTACCAGGTTGAGCGATGATTTCGAAAGGTCCTAGGTGAGTTTTGAAGAACTTTTGGGTAGGCCTAGCAAGTTTAATGTACTTGGAAGATAAAAGGACACGATCACCAATACTCCATTTCGGCGGTGCGATTCGCCGACGATCGGCTTGCTCCTTATACCGAGATTGAGCAATGGCTATTTCATCTTTAAGCGCAGAGTGTAACTCATCAAGGTTGACTGCGAGTTCTCTAGCTTTAAGTGAAGCCAAGTCACATTCAGGATAGATAGTGATATTGGGATGATAACCTTTGTTAGCGAAAAAAGGAGTTATACCGGTAGAAGCGTTGGGAGCATTATTGTATGCAAACTCAGCAAGCGGTAATAGCTGAGACCAGTTGTCTTGTTGGTAGGAACAGTATATGCGAAGGTACTGTTCCAAAGTCTGGTTTGCTCGTTCTGTTTGACCATCAGCTTCTGGGTGATAACCGGAAGTATAATGAAACTCCATTTTCAAGGCTTGACCAAGAGCTCGCATGAACTTGGAAACCACGATCTGAAGTGACATGGTTAGGAACACCGTGTTTTGAGAAGACATGAAGAATGAATAGTTGGGCTAATTGTTCTGAGGTGATGGTGTCGTATGTAGGAACAAAGATGCCTTGCTTTGAAGCTCGATCAATGACAACTAGAATGGCTGTGAAACCATTTGAGTTGGGTAGTTGTTCTATGAAGTCAATGGATATTGAATCCCAAGGACGACCTGGAATAGGTAGAGGCTTTAGCAAACCATATGGACAATGTCTTGGGGATTTGTTTCAGCCACATTCAGTGCATGATTGGCAATAATGTCGGATGAATTCTCGCATCTTCGGCCATACGTATTCTCAGCGAATATTGGCAAGAGTACGGTTCTGTCCGAAATGCCCTGAAACTATGTGATCATGGTGGTGCTGTAGTATGCGTAGTCGAAGGTCAAGAGCATTGGGGATCCATAGGTGATTGTTATGCCGAAGTAAGCCATCTTCATCTATAGTCCAGTTGGAAATGCCGTCGTTAGCCTTGGTAAGTCCATCTATACATGTTGGATCAGTGGATTGAGCAGTTTTGATATCAGTGCGAAGTTGGTGTAGATCCATAATAACA
Source organism: Megacollybia marginata (assembly GCA_003313965.1). NCBI lineage: Eukaryota > Fungi > Basidiomycota > Agaricomycetes > Agaricales > Porotheleaceae > Megacollybia > Megacollybia marginata. Next base: position 15,386 of record QLOY01002087.1, read on the forward strand.
CTGGCTCGAAGTAAGGGTTCTTCAATGAAAGTCGCCAAAAGTGAGGCCCAAAGTTGATCAGTGAGTGATAGTCGAAGTTGATCAGTGGAAAATATCGGCCTAAAATTATCGGCATTAGCATCGGCGAAGGTTGCGGTATCCCCCTCTTTTCGATAGACGTCCCATCGTCTAGTTAGCATGTCAGGCTTCCTCCCAAGTCTACCTGGTCGGAATCTTATCGCCATATTGAATGCCAAAAGGTACTCTGACCAACGAACTTGTCGTCTTGTAAGAACTTTGGTGGTAGTGAAGTATTCAAGATTCTTGTGATCAGTGACCACGTCTATAGGTAATGATGAACCTTCAAGATAGTGTCGCCATTTGGTGAATGCTTCGAATATAGCCAATAGTTCTTTATCATGAGTATCATAGTTGATTTCGGTATCAGTGAATGATCTAGACAAGAATGCGATTGGGTGAATGTCATCATCAAGGACAATAGAGAGGATAGCTGCCAATGCATAATCGGAAGCATCTGTTTCAACAATGAGTTGCTTTCCAGGTATCCAATGTGATAGGATTGGTGCTTGAGTGAATGCTTCTTTGAGCGTATCAAAAGCAAGTTGGCATTGAGTTGACCATTGCCAAGGAACATTTTTTCTGGTTAATCGAGTAAGTGGAATGGTGATTTCAGAATAGTTGAAAATGAATCGGCGATAGAAATTGCAGAAACCGAGGAAAGATTGAATATCTTTGATTTTGCGAGGTGTAGGCCATTGAGTGATAGTGTCGACTTTGTCAGAGGCCATTCGGAGACCATTCGGCGAGAGGATATAGCCGAGGTATTCAATGGTGCCTGTGTTGAATTCACATTTGAACGGGTTGCAGAACAAACCATGTTGACGAAGTTGCCGAAGGACTTCCCGAACGTTTGCCCGATGTGATTCTTGATCATCTGAATAGATCAGTATGTCGTCA
>QLOY01002089.1:0-32717 GCA_003313965.1 Megacollybia marginata
CCATCCTGAGCCAGCCAGGAGCCGTGGCTTTGGGCCAAGCCAAGCCATAACATCACTAGCTGTAAATTACCTAGCTCTGCCTATACAACTTGAATCATCCTTCTCTTACAGAGTCTACAGTGTACACGGCAAGTCGAACACCTTTGACCCAGTTTGAAGGATTGTTACTGATGTAACGCCTCAGAACATATAGCATATATATCATAGTATATATTGAACTCATATTTCTCGAAGTTTTTTGAAGAAAGCCACCATCCTATTTCCGAGTCTTTACGCATTGTGCATCGGATAGCACTAATCAACTGCATCGAATCGAGGTATTAGGGGAAGAAGGAACGTCACAGCATTGAATTTAGGATAGGACTCGGATCGTATAGACATGGTATAGGGGCTTATAGGGACCCCTAATTCGGAAGAGGCGGAAGTGAATGTGGGAAGGAAGGAAGGAAGCTTAGGTGGTGCAGTTGCTATTTAGATGTATCGGCATGGAAAATTTTAGTTACGTGGTCCCTTGGATAGCTTCCGAGCTGGATACGCGTAGATGCCCAGACCTGTGACAGGCCCTCACGTATGTGAGGGTACATGCCAATATTTGTGCGCAAGCCGTTAGTTCAGACCCAATACTTACCAGTCTTTTGAGCTCAAGAACAAGTAAGACCGATTAGACATTGAGAAGAACGCTTACAATCGGACATAACGCAAAACCAAAAACCCTTGAGCTATGGTAGCAGTAGTTGATAGTTGATCCAGTAACAAAGAAGGACGGAATAGGCCAGTACTTCAAGCTTCAAGTGTCAGGCTGACACAAATCAAGATCTGCGAGATCTCGTGAGGTACTCGATATCACCTATGTAAACAGTCTATCCTATTTACCCTGTTAGATTAGGATCTGCTTACCCCAATGGGATACGCAGTACTGCACATTACTTAGTTGATTTATGACTCGGACTTGCAACAAATGAAAATACCAGATAGATGTTTATGTATTCCAGTAAGAGATTGACAAGACTCAGAGTCAGCATTATTCCGACAGTATACTCCATCTTGAGTCGAAGAATGAAGATGATATTGAACAGTCCGAGAAGCCCAGGCCTAATATGAAAAGTACCCACGACCTCAAGAGAGGCATCTAGTCGGAAGAACTTGAATAAGTACTTGGCAAATCATACCCTGTCAGAGTGCCCAGCCTATCATTCAAGCTCATTTGGAAGGTGGAGCGCCGCAATGTGTTTGAGAATAAAACCGGGTTGTAACGAGGTGCAGTTCATATATTACTCCAACCCTGAACAGGGGCAATACTTGGTTCGATCCTGAAACCATAAGCCGAGCCCTAGCCTGCCGCACCCAGATTCGGCACCTGGCCACCCCAAGCCGTCTACTTGGGGCTGTCACAATGAAACATTCGCCTTATATGTGCATGCCAGCTATACGAGGCTGTACGTGGTCCCTCGGGTAGTCTCCGAGCTGGACACGCCTATATATGTAGAGGCCTAGACCTGTGACACCGGGCCCTCACGTATGTGAGCCATTGTGCGGAAGTCGACCGTTCCTTTTCTCTTCCCATAAGTAACTCAGGCTCGAGCACCGCGAATCTGCAAAAGCCATGATTGGAGGTAGAGTCACGACGGTCCCGACAAGACGCGTGTCGACCATGTGACTGTCGTCCATGTCTCTCCCGCTCGATCTCCCAAGCCAGAACTTTGTCAACGTCTATGCCCTTGTTGCTGGAACATTTCTCCTAGCAGACATTGACATTTTCGAGGATGCGATAGATGCTAAGAGTACCCATAAGCAAAGGGTACCCACCTTTTCGTTTTTGATACAGCATCCCACATACGGGAGATTCTTATTTGATTTGGGTCTAAAGAAGGTTATTCCTCGCTTCCATATCCTATCCTACCCTGATATCCGTAATTCAGGATGGAAAGGGGTACCCTCCCAAACTCCAAAAGGAACTCGAAGATGAAGATATTGGAATGGACGTACCGAAGGACATTGTCGATCTGCTAAAAGAAGGTTCCGTTGAGGTTAAAGATATAGCTGGTGTCATTTGGAGGTGAACCTTTCTATCTTTGATACCCGCTAATCATTGATCATCAAAATCAACTTGTCTGTTCAACGTTCAACAAACAAGTCATCTGCACTTTGATCATATTGGCGATCTCACAGCCTTTTCAAAATCAGGTTCTCTTCTTATCGTTGGGGGAGAATCAAAGGCACATATTGAAAGTACGGGATATCCCACCAATCCGGATAGCCAATGGGCTTCATTACCTGATTCTCAGGGTGTATCTCGACTTTGCAGCCGAGTATATAGAGAGAGACTCTCTTCCTTGGTTATCTGGATTTGATAAGGAGGTTCCGATTCAAGGAGTAGGGTTGTATCCAAAAGGAGTCGACCTGTTCGCCGACGGCTCCTTCTATCTCCTTGATGCTCCCGGACACTTTCCGGGTCATCTGAATGCACTGGCTCGAGTTTCTCCGAATAGATTCATCCTGCTTGCGGCTGATTGTTGTCATCATCGATCCTGCTATGATCCTGGAGAGAGACTTGTGAGCAGGTTCAATCACAGTGATATCAATGTTGCGAGGGAGACGGTGGAAATCGTCAAGAGGATGAATCAGAAAGAAGAGGTTGTTGTGGTTTTGGCGCATGAAAATGAGAGATTGGCGGAGGGGATGCCGGTGTTTCCGATGAGGTTGAATGAGTGGGCCGACTGTCGGAGTCTGGACACGGCATAGTTTGTTACATAAGCACGGTTACTCTTTGAAATGATCCGTCAAACGGGCGTGGAACATTCCACTTGGCTTGCTTGGCCGCGGACATTGTTATTGTTCACCGCCCCGAAAACGTTTTGGCGTTCATGAGTTCCGTCACTCACTGTCCATTCCGAGTTGATGGCAATCCCGCAATGCTGTTAAATAATTTCCACAGCATTTGTTCTACCAATGGTCAACTAGCTCCGAAAGTGAAGGTCTGGTTTCGAAGCGTACTTGCTCTCCTTCTTCAGAGTCGCCTTTGTGAACACGCTAGCACTGCATAGCAGGGAACAGGACAAAGACCTAGATTGTGGGCAGAGTGCACACATAAAGGACCTCGGCTCACTAAGCTCGATTGGCAACACAAACGATGTGTTTGCCGTCCATTGTCTCGTGCTAACCGACTCATTCCTGTGCAGCATTGTAAGACTTGGAAAGGCGTGGCGTCTAACATTACTCACTTTCCGCTACTACTACTGCAATGGACCACAACTTTGACCCATCTTCGACGCATGTCTTCGAGACTCTGAAACACCTAGTTCATGGCTGGCTTTTCGATATTCACTTGACTATGGCCACCATAAAACACTGTCTCCTCCACGCACCTTATCCCTCTTTCCCTCTACCCCATTCATTTCCGTTCGGTACATTCCAAATTAAAGAGAATTTCCGCTGGTGCGAGATCAACGAGCATACTCAAACTCAACTTTTGCGTGCATTCCTTGTGCAGCTCACGTTTAACGGTCTGTCAGACAACTCTGGTTGGCGGCCACTCGTCTGGTCGTTGTTCTCAGGTAAGCGCCTCCAGCGCTAGTTACCAGCACAGCCTTTCTTAATCTGGATCAGGTCGCTATTCGTTTGGGCGCGTGTTCCTAGATGCGAGACTTTATCATGATCCTCCGCCTCTAGAGCGATTGACTCTCGATGCTCATTTAATAGTGCGATGCATGCTTGCAGCACTAAGACATCACCAAGATATCCGAATCTCCAGTAGGGTACAAACCGATCCCCGTAACACACCTCATACGTGGTATGAGACCTTTGAAGCGAGAACCTCGGATGGAATCTTGCTTGAAGAATTTGGGAGACGCCAGATGTTGGGTTCTCCACGTTCTTGTGTTCAGGATGGCTGTATGAACCTTGTCCCACGCCAGGGACCACCGCTCTGTATGGAGCATTTGCTGCATACTTGACTTGTATACGACGGCGGTGCCTGTATAAAGTTATCAAAGTGTATATACCATCCTCCCCTCGTTACCTCCATACCCACTCCATGATCGGCACGTTAGAGTTTCCTATCATTAGCTTTGTTGTATCGGTCCCTTTACTATAGCGATACCTGTACCTTTCCCACATCCGACAGGTGTGCGCAGATCATTAGAAGTTAAACTTATTTATACGCGAGTTCCTGTCTTCTAAAGACTAAGTAAAGTTATGCCTGTATCAGATCGTTGCGTCAGCCTTATAATTGACTGCTCCAGCAGGCGGATTATCTAGATGGTCGAGGAACCGAACCCTCACCAACTCCGACAGTGCGATGCCGATCGCATCGCCAAGCTCCTCATCTGATTCTTGACATCTGTTGGTGATCATCGTCGTGTTGATAAGGTTATACGTATGCGAGCCCACCACCAACGATTTGATCCAATACCCAGACCAGAGACAAGCATACAAAGCCGGACCGGAGAGGAGAACTGAGCTCAGTTCTCGAGAAGCACTGAGTGACTCGGACTGGGAGAACTTTGGAGCAGTTAGAGTGGTTGGCACCTTCGTTGATGGACCTCGAGCCTAGGCACGTGTATCTGAAACAGTCAACAATCCACAACAAACCACGTCTTTCACTTGTTCGCGGAAAGGCACGTAAGTATGCTGAACCGTTACGCCAATCCATTTTCTGTCCGCTGTTGTCAACTGCCATTCATTCATCCATGATCATCGGGTATCGGCCATAATGGTATCTTACTAAGCGGCTCTTTCTTGTGGCGTTCCGACTCCGCGCAATATCAACTGATGCCATGATGCGGACATTATTAGACTCGGACTTGCTTGCAAAAAGTCCGAACAGCAGGCGCGACACTGTACCGACTTGGCTATTGCGGTGCTCAAGGATCTTTACATAGCTTTTTTAACGGGTTCGGTCGACGTGGGTTCCATACATTCCAACTATCAATCCGCTTTCCCTCACTCCGAGTTGCTTTCTTTCCTTACCCTATCCTTTCACATCAAATTGTCCCCATCAAGCGTGACCCTAGTGTGTCCGCCAACATGATGCTATTTTGACAGCATGGATTCATGATGGCTGTGGTACTTAAGGAAGCTCCTGTCCATCCCTCTGTATTGGCTTATACCCGTGCTCAGTCGAGCTGCGAATGTAAGCGACAACGCTGTGCCGTCGTTGATGTACAAGCTAAGAAAGAACACAGGTTCACTCTTCCACTCACTCGTGTTATCGTCTCGTCTAACGCAGAGCAATATCGAGTGGTGGAAATCACTGGAGCACCAAATGGCGCTTACATTCGAGAACGGGTATATTCCAAAGTCAGCCAGCGTCTCTTTGCATATTAACAGCTGACACCTTGCTCAGTTGTGTATTCCAGACGAGCGTCACCCACAATATTCCGTGTATCAATCACAGATAGGCGCTTTTGCTCTAAGCAGAGCCCTATCTGACGGGGCCTTGTTTGAACTTTGTCGACGATACGGGGACCCGGCTGGATCTCTTGTTCTGTTCGTTTCTACGGCTCCTGATCGTCCACCCACTACCAGATACGATGCGGAACAGAGTTATTTCTCCTCATACGTACCTTTTCCGCAAGTATTCCAGTCTCCTAAATACCGCACTTGCTAATCCATTGACAGTCGTTACTGAGACTGACATCCGTCCGGTTACTGAGTTATCATTCCTCCTTTCAAAAATTCAGCATTTGTATAACCCCCCTCGCAATGTTTCGCTGTTGTAACCCTTCATGTACGTGTATTGTATATTTAGGTGTAAAGACGTCTTTGATTTCAGTACGCCGACCTGAGAAGACAACGCAGTAATGGTAGGACCAAAGTTGATTGCGGTCCGAGTGATAGAAATGAAGGGAGATCAGTATCAGGATGTCGATCAGAACCTCGTTTCGACGCAACAAGTCATCAATCTTGCATACTTGGTGGCTTGTGTCCTCCTTGGCCCCGCAAGGGAGAAGGACGACTGGAAGGACCAAACAAGCAGCATGTTGTGTACACGGTAGACGTTGACGGATGGGTGGACAGACTCTTAACGCCCCCCTGATGTGCAGGGAAGATCGGCAGTGACTGTAGATTAAGCGCGGGATCGGTTTCTGTTGGAATGCGATTGCCGCCATCGATAATTATCGGCTGATAGCGAACTTCTTGGAAGAATGGGTCAACTATCAAGGGAGTTTTCTATTCAGAGTCCATAGTTACTTCGAATTATCAGAGATCGCATGGAAGAGAAGAGATTTACGCTTTTGTGAGTTTGCAGGGTCCAGTTTCCTCGTGATGAGGTTAATCTGTCCTGTGAACAGACGATGATGAGAGTCTGGGATCCGGATGGAGTGGTGGCACCAGTTGCCAACAGGTACGGGAACAGACGTCGATTTTGTGGATTGATGGGACGATAAATAAGTCAATCCAGACCCGAAACGAGCTCGTTGTGTCCAGAAGGGATTGTGAGGAGGTAGATCCGTCACGGTATCCATTCGCACATCCAAAATCGACGTTGACAGATAGGAATTTTGCCTACAGGCAAGGTCACACCGCTGCTCACGAGAAGGATCATCAGTCGTGGAAGGTTTGGATTATTAACCTCTTTCCGAAATAGCGTGAGGTTGATGGATGTCAGTATTGCACCAGATACCCTGCTCTAACGAAGCAGCGAGTGCATGGATAGTTACTTACCTAACCCTGACAAACTCTGGGGCGGTTTATAGCCTTGAGAAGGCAAGGAGCAAGGGCCATCCATCTTTCGTTAGTCATTTGGTGCACAGCCTACAGTGACGGGATCTCATATCAAAGCAATTCGAAGCGCGAGTTTACCGCGCGGTGAGTGAAGCTGCGACCTCAGGCCTCGTGCTCTGGATGAGAAAATCTGAGCTTTAGTCAAGAGATCAATTGTATACTCACGATACTTATATATGTGAGAGTACCACGAACCTATCGGAGCAACCAATCTTTATTACATGAGAGTCAGAGGGCCTGTGAGCAATCGAGTATTATCGTACCATTCACTTTTGAAACGAGATGTGTTCCCAGTGGTGTTTGGCGATACGGAACAGAACGCCTTTCTTGAGAGCCAGTTGATCTTCTTACCTAGATTAGTGGGCCATTAATATCCCAGAGTTCGGGGTAGTATCTCTGCAGACCGTAGGTCACGAAGCCGAATGGTAGAAAAATCACCAATGCTTCGTTGGCCGGGAATCGCGCTCTGATGCCACACGTCAATATATTTGTTTCAAATTACCCCGAAAGTGCAGTCAGACTGGAGCATGTAGCATAAAAGACTCAGCGGCTTGTACTTACAAATTTCAGACTTTGCAAGGTTCAATTTCGGGGCATTAGGTTGCATATACTAGTAGATGCAACTTCCACCGCCACGGTTCCGACGTCTGTCACGGAGCCTCGTTAATCAGATAATAATAATCTGACCGGATAGGAGATTCTCCGAAAGTCAAGCTAGTCATTACGCGTAATGTGGGTCCTGGTGGCGTCCGCAACGACGCTGTGCTAAGGCTAAGCGCGGTCGTCGACCGTGACCAACTCGAAGAGGCACACACGTGACCGGCATGGATGAAGCTCCGAAGACCGGCTCGAAATTTGTTTGGCCTGTTCTCGTCATCCCATCATGATCTCCCGGGAGAGCTCATCGTCGTCCACAGCGTCGACAATAGCCCCAATTCATCCATTCGCGAATACCAAAAAAGTTCTTGAGATTCTTCCCAATGCCATTGACATTGAGGAGGAATCACGACTATATGATGAAATGTGCGGGGTAAGCCCTTCAAATTTCCTCACAGACCTTGCTCGTTATAGTTACTGTCAGGATGAAGACTACGGTGAACCCACCCCGCGGCCAAGAAAACCAGAAAGAGCTTCTTCAGTGTTCTCCCGACAGAGTAGCATATGGCTGTCTGAAAATCTTGGCGCGAGTTCTGCCTTCGCACGAGACGTCAAGATTTCAGGTTGGACTAATGTCGGTGACAAGCCTGGAGGGGGATACGTTGGTAAGGACACTGATTTGATCTTCAAAGTCAAACCGTAAAAGTTGACCTGTTCAGTTTATGACTGTGTAATCAAGACGAAAGAGGTACCATCACACAACTGCGGCAGCACCGCATCTCCTTATAATGTATTACAGGGCACAACGATACACGCTCATAAACGGTATAGCGCCTTTGTAGAACTCGAGGCATTACTTCGGCATACTCTCCCTGTGAGGCTTTTTTTTCAAATACCCGATGCCGTCGTCATCGTCGTCCTTTGCAGGGTCACCAGCTCCATTTTGTTCCGAAATTACCACCCAAGACGCCCCTAGCTCGGTATAGACTTGCTTTTCTGGATCGTCGACGTCGTCTATTGCAGAATTGGCTTTCTGCGGTTTTGCTTCATCCTGATGTTGGAGGAAGTCCTGCTGTTCGCGGATGGATCATGGAATAGTGGGTGTTTTTTCGGTTCTTTTTGGTCATTTTGGTGCTTATGGTTTGATGCAGGACAGTTGTATTAACGGCCATAGCTTATATCTAAGTTACTATCTACTAGACCTGTATCGCACTCACTCACTCGTTTAAATTTCGATATCTCTGTTCACTTCAGGTGTGTTACATCCCTTGGTGCCACATGCTCTCATCCTTTTTGCAGCTTGCGTGATACCGTCGAGTGTATATATCGTCCAAGAAGGGACGTCAACGGCTTCTCGTTGCTGCAACAGTCTCTTTAATGAAAGCGCGCCGTACCCCGTTGCTTCTAGCTCCTCATGGTCCTGATGGTGGTAGTACGGCAAGTCGTTTCTTCCGTCTTTTTGCTTCTGTAACACACTCTAGGTATGGAAACCTCTCATGATTAAAGCAATACAAGCCCGTCACAACTAATCAATGTCCATGCTAACAACGCTCGACCTCTTTACACCAAAGGGTGAAGACTGTCTATCCGGCGAATCTATCACCGCATGCTCCCTCCCTCGAAGGGAGCGATACGTCGGTCGAGTGGTAGTCACGAACCTCATGTCCATCCCGGACCTACCCAACACGCTTTTAGGCATAGGCGAATCTCTTTGGGCGAAATAGGACCGAGCACGCACGGCACGGGGTGCAGGCGTTGGACTATCCTCGCTGCTGAAGACACGTCTCCGCTTAAACGGTCTGTCTTCGATAACCATAGGACTGTCTTCTCCCTCTTCCTCTTCTTCGACTAATCTGGCAAGTCTGGAAGTGAGCATTGCTTCACTGGGATTGATACGGGACCGTCTTGCAAGGGGACTACTCGGGGGACTGAAATACAAACTCTCCTCCTCCTCGTCGTCGTCGTCGTCGTCGTCCAGAGAAGCGGTAGACACCAACGAAGCCCTAACAGCCCTTGGCGCACCCGGTGTTGGCAGCTGCGGAATCCCATTCGTCCGCTCTCCCAACCCCACAACCCCCTCAATCTCCTTCCTAACCTCGACCCCACTCGCGGTATTCCCAACCTGGATCCGCATAGCCAAGGGAAGCTTATCATTAATCTGCCTCGCAACGTCGATCAGTTGGGAACGCGACATTGTGAGGAGGTCTTCGTGACAGCAGAATGGGATGTTGTCGAGGGTTGTGATGATGACTGTGTCGGTTCCTTCGGAGGGGTCTATGTTCTGTAATGCTACGCGGAGAGGAGTTGGAGGAGGAGGGGCGCTTCCGGTTCTGGTTATGTGGGATGCGTGGGCTGTTGGGGAAGATGTGAATGATGTTGGCGAGGGTGTTGTGGGAGGCGTGTCGACGATTGGGTCTATGGGATCGCTGTATTCGTATTCCTCCCTGGGACGTTTTCCGAGGAACGGTTCTGCCGGTTGTTTGACCTTGATACGTAGGAGTTTACAGAGGACGCTCTTCATGTTCTGTTTACTTCCGAAACGATGTGATTCTTTCTTGCGGATGATGGTTGATTTGACCATTATGGTGGAAGAAAAGGACGTGTAACCAGTCCATTATGAACGATTCTACTCTATTAAGACATTGGTGGCTGACCATCTCGAGGAGTATTTACCTTTGTTTGCTTTACCGTCGACTTGCCTTTTGGAGCAGTCTCATGGCGGTTGCAATATTACTGCTGCTCGCGTCAGTCGTGCTAGCTGAGCAGTCTGTCTTGTCTCCTGATGAGTCCAAAACGGGTCTAGTCCGAAGATTCCAAGTCAACACATCGCAAACTGCCGAACTCGTTATCGGTGCCGCACAGGTACATCAATTTACAAAATCACTTTGTTGATTCCAGCTAAAAGACCAACCGCAGGATCATAACCTCGATATCTGGCATGTAACAGACTCGTTTGTTGATCTATATTTCCCAAATCGGAGTCCCTCTCTGCCTTCTAACCTCGCAAACGTTGCTCACACGACCAGTTCTGTACCGGCGCCAGAGACACCCAAGTCGTTCGCGCTCTCGTCATGGAACCTGTCTTCGCTACAAAACTCGACTTATCACTCTGAATACCATCCTTTGTATGAAATTGAGCAGTTCATATATGAACTAGCGGACGTTTACCCGAATCTTACCCGCGTCGTGCCTCTAGGACACAGTGGAGAAGGAAGAGAAATGCTCGGCCTTGAAATCTCTCGTGGATATTTAACAGAAGACTCTTTTGCGAAGCCAGGCCTTGATCCATCTCGACGGTTGGGGTTTGTGATTATGGGTGCCCAGCATGCGAGAGAGGTTCTTCGTTTCGTTTCTTCTTTCCGTCGCAAGCTTACAAGTTTTCTTAGTGGGTTGCGACATCGACTGCGCTCTATCTGGCGCATGCACTTGTAGCGAATTCGTCGTCTCCGCATTCGTTATTCTCCCTACTTGACACATTTGTGCGTTTCTTTTGTTCGTGCTTTACAGAAGCTTATATTCCTCTGCAGGATTTTTATGTCGTTCCATCTCCAAACCCAGATGGCTACAGATACACCTGGTCCACCGACCGATTCTGGTACAAGAACAGACAAATCCTCGGTCCCAATTCTACTTGTATCGGGCTAGACATGAACCGGTTCGTTTGCTTCTTCCTCACCAAGACCATCAATCCTCACCATAGTTCACTGACAGAAACTGGGGATACAAATGGAAACCCTCAGCCCCCGATCTGACTTCTAGCTCGAAGAATAAACAAAAAACAAAACCAGCCGACGAATGCTCGCATTGGTTCCCGGGCCACCGTGCATTCGAATCTCCAGAGGTGAACAATATCGCCAATTACTTGACGACATTACCCAATCTTGTTGGGTTTGTGAGTTTACGGAATTATGGACAGATGTGTATGTCTCTCCCCCCAATCTTCGTTGCCCCACTCTGACCTCACGACAGTATCAACACCATACTCCTACTCCCCCACCCGCATCCCACAAGATAGCGAAGACCAACTCGAAGCAGCTACGGGAGCCGTACATGCTCTACGTAAAGTCTACGGAACCTCATTCGTCGTTAGTTCCCGTTCCCTTCTAGGGTAATCACAATACCCCACTAACTAACGGGTTATCATCAGACGGGAAGACTATCCAAAACTCTATACCCCGCACCAGGTAACATCCTCGATTATGTATACTCAAAAATCGGGATCAAGTACGCTTATACTGCGCATCTTAGAGATACTGGAACGGTGAGTGAAGAAAGCTCTTTTCCCAGCTGACGTCCGTAGTATGGGTTCTCACTCCCTTCGTCGTGGATTAGACCGGTAGGAGAGGAGACGGGAGAGATGGTACGGTATTTGGCGGGGTTTGTGAAGCAAAAGGTTAAGAGGTGAAGTGGGCTTTTCGATTTGGTGCGAAATTGGAGTGTATTTCTATGCTAGCTTTATCTGTATCTGTATTCTGTTTGTTGTTGAACACGAGGGATGGTGATTGGAGTACGTGCCTTTGGAGTACGTGCCTAGTACGTGCCTTAGAGGCACTGCCTTCGATCAGTTTAGGTAATCCAACTGTTCATCAAGTGGTACCACATCAGATTTCAAGTTTATGCAAGACATTCGTGTAAATACTCTTTCGTCTTTCGGCAGCGACCTTTACCTTCGTACTACAGTATTCTCGAGCGGTACACCACTTCGCGCCGCCTATGAGATCGATCATTCTTGATCAGCTCTTCCAGTTTTGGAAGGAAGGACAAAAGTTCCGAACGACCATTGAATCAGGGCCCATGGATGAAATAGGGCCCATGGATGATTCAAAGGCTGTGCAGTTTTTGATAAAAACCACATGGTTTGAATTTGACTCCACTACTCAAGCTCAAGTTCGCAGACCTATATCTTGTGACAGAACGTGGCTTATAGCACCACAAAACGTATGTAACCCGTAAGGTGGGCACATTCCATCCTCCTCCTCCAATTCACAAGACCATTTTGAAAGCTTTTAATCGCATCACTATGATCGTAGAGACGTCATCCTCCTCCATCAGCATTCTGATCAGTTTCGAGTCCACCCGCAAATATTCCGAAAAGTTTTGAGGGACACTCAATGCCGCTCACCGTGACTACTAAGTAGGTCGCGATTGTCTGCTTTCTGAATCTTGTCAAGTACGCGATAGAGGTAGGTCAAATGCGCGTCTCAGTTCTTTCCGGGGAGGACGGTCAGTTAAGCGAAACCGGTCCGTAGAACCTCCATCGTCAATGCTTGTATTTACTGAGCAAGTTGCAGTGGGACTAGGGATTCCCTCTGAGTCCGAAGCAGACGTACTTTAACGTTGATCAAGCACAATGCTAACCATCCAATTTTTCGATGCATCTGGAATTCAATATGGACTATCACAGCATCTCGGCTATTTGAATTTAACTGCTTCCTTCCTTCAAAGGGAATACCCCAAGTGGTTATATGGCGATCGATTACTATAAAGCCCCCAGAGACGCAACTATAACTGTATTCTCTCTGTTGCTGGTCATCTAGAGCCGAATCCCAACCGATAACTTGAATCTCCACTCCACTACAACTATAACTATGGTTCAACTATCTTTCTTCATCGGCGTCGCTATGATTGCCATCTTCTCCATTATACAAGTGCAGGCGATTCCAATCAGCGTCAACATCGAACCACGCGCGGCCAAAAGGCTCGGGCAGAAGATTGGGTATGTCCCTTATTACCCCTCTCTAAATCGCGATGATACTAAGGTCTACACTGTACAGACAGGAAATTTATTCCCAAGTGGGAAATGCGGTATTACACGGAGCCACACTCCCTGGATCAGCCCCGTAAGTCTCCCAAACCCAAACCCAAACCCAAAACCTTATCACCGCTTGCTACCTCTTCACAGATCCGTCAGACAAGGAATGCTGCGCACTCCAACATTCACACAACCACAACCCCAGCCCCTCAGACTTCTAAACCGCCCTCCCGCCATTCCCAAATTGGAAATGCCCAACTTATTAGCTCAAGAACCTTCCATCGGTCCAGTCACTGCGGCGTTGAGAGAAAAGGCTCGCAATCAACAATCCGAGTCTGCAGTCAAGTTTGATCCCAAGAAAGTGGGGTTAGCGAAAGAAGCTCCGGCTGGAAAGCCTTCGCCAAAGGTTCGAGTTGGAGGGAAGCCCAAAGCAAAGGAGGCACCGTTTTGAAAAGTGGTGGATGTGGGGGGAGTGTTGTTGACGATATTGAATTTAAAGATGTATTTATTGTATTCAGGTTGTATTCGCAGAGTCTTGTATCCCAAGAAGCTAAGATCTAAAGCTTAAGAAAGAAGTTTTCCGGGTTGAAGAAGATACGACTCAGGCAAGAAGATCGTACAACAACTAAATATCAAGAGATGAGAACCCATCGTCGCAAAGTCTATGATTGGAAGTAGTGATTAAGCGCACTGGCAGTACAAATAATCCCTACAGAAGAAATACCAAATTCGAAAAACCAAAATTACCGCCTTCACCGTAGATAAAAACCGAGTCTTACTACAGACCTAAAGTTTCAGTAGGTCCAGGCACAAATTTGCCAGGCTCATTAAGGATATTGTTAATATCGCAAGTGGAGATCTGGTTATCTAATTGCGACTGGCTGTTCCAGATATATGGCTGGTCATTCCAGCCAACAGCAAAGACACCGTCGTCCAGCAAACCCGTGAAGTCTGTAAAGTCAACACAGGCAGCAATGTAGTTGTTGAGGATGAGGTAGCTAGCCACACCAGCTCCGGCGGAGACATCGATACCTGGGTTGCTCTGGAAGGTATCATAAGCCTGCACAGTGCCAAAGTTCCAGTAGTAATCCATAATAACCAAATCGTAACTATCCTGATCGTAGGGATCGCGTCGCGAGTTAGCTTTGCTGGCTTTCTGATGAGCACGCACGCCGGCAGTGGATCCATTGCGGAAGTGATGCAACTCGTGGAAGGTGCCATTGACGGTGACGTTGGCGATGTGTGTCCACTTGCCTTCGTCAACCTTGTTGCTCAGCTGACAGGCTAGGCCACAGTCATCTGTCGGTATATAATCATCGAGCAAGTTCAGCACCCGGCTAGTGGAACTTGCGCCATCGATAGAACGGCGTGTGGGTAAGAACGTGCCATCCTGATATGATGGGTTGTCATTGGTCGTAACTTGGATTGCCATATACCCCAGGACGACGCTGATAGCACCGATAGTGAAGCATGTCAAAGGGTCAGGGCAGGCTGGTATAGATATCTCTTGGACGGCTGTGATACCGGCAATGACGACTTCATCTCCATTTTGGCGGTCTGCGAGATTGCCAAGCGTACTGGAGACAGATCGGGTATCCAAGTCTTTGGAGGCAACATCCAGCTCGACTCCCTCATGACGATCAATGCCAAGGCGTTCGCCTCCAGGCAGGGTGCGACGGAAGTTGAAGCGATCAATGGCCGATGCCTCAACGGTAGAGGTCAGACAGTATTGAAGTAGCAGAAGGAAGAATGTCTGCATCGTGACTGTCAAGGAGTTGTAGTTCGATGTAGCTTGATCGATGATCGACTGGACTAGGTAGCTGCGAGTCGGCGTGCTTTTATATGATAAGTTGCTCTTCCGCTGTAGGTTGATTTAGCCCATCGTGTGAGAGCCTCGGAAGTTAACAGTCTTGTGTTGCAGATCGGGCAACAAAAGCCGTACAAGTAGCATGTGTACATGTAAAGAGTCACTTACGGTTTTTTCGCCAACGTGGTCTACATTACTGGCAGATAAAAACTCGAATGCGACCGGACTCCGAACCGCTATTAGTAGGCAACAAGAATGAACAGGATCTAAAAGTCTTCAATGCTTTCTCCAAAATGCCCAGGCCGATAAGACTTCCTCTTAAGTGCCTGCGTTTAGGACCTTTAGGTTTGAGGTAGCTCAGCTGCGGCTACGTCACTGAGCCGACTCGGCTAGAGCTCGGCTAGGATGACATAATGTAGACCACATGGTTTCAAAGTTACCTAAGCCTCCCTGAGTCTACTTACGTCTATTTGCCTACGTAACCGTAGTAAGAAGAGACTGTCAAATTTTTTTTCGGTCGGTCATCGTTGCTAAGATAAGTATCGGTCATCACAAACTTACTGTAAGAGTAGATAGTGACATGTTTCCTCCCCTACCTCGGTCACGGGATCGGATCCTTGAGTCTATCTCCCAAGAAGCTAAGGTCTGAAGCTTAAGAAAGGAGGCTTCCTGGTTGAAGAAGACACGACTCCATAAGTTGAGTCTAGAAGCACAACTGACAAAGTGGTCTCAACGATAGGACACGATTGACACTGCGACTTAAACAAGATAGTGAAATGAAAGATCAAATCGATGGGAACCGTCGCTAAGTCTGAACAGACTTATGAATTGGAAATAGTGATCTAAGCGCAGTACAGATAGAGCATACAGAAGAAACACCAAATTCTGGAAGAGAAATACAATCGCAAAGAACGCCAGTGACCGCCTTCACCCGCAGATTAAACCGAGTCTTACGACATAACTATAACTTCGGTGGGTCCAGGCACAATTCCGCCGAAAAGAATATTGTTAATATCGCAAGTGGAGATTTGGTTATCCAATTGCGACTGGTTGTTCCAGATATATGGCTGTTCATTCCAGCCAACAGCCAAGACACCGTCATCTAGCAGACCCGCGGTGTCCAAAAAGTCGACACAGGCAGCAATATAGTTGTTGCTGATCATGTAGCTACCCACAGCAGTGCCAGCGATGAGATCAAGCTCAGAGTTGCTGTCAAAGTCGTCATAAGCCTGCACACTGCCAAAGTTCCAGTAGTAATCTGCAACAACCGACTCGTAGTCCTCCTGATCATATGGATCGCGTCGCGAGTTAGCTTTGCTGACTTTCTGACGAGCACGCATGCCGGCAGTGGATCCATTGCGGAAGTGATGCAACTCGTGGAAGGTGCCATTGACGGTGACGTTGGCGATGTGTGTCCACTTGCCTTCGTCAACCTTATTGCTCAGCTGACAGGCTAGGGCACAGTCATCCGTCGGTAGATAATCATTGAGCAAGTTCAGCACCCGGCTAGTGGGATTTGCGCCATTGATAGAACGGCGTGTGGGTGCGAACGTACCATCCTGATATGACGGGTTGTCATTGGTTGTAACTTGGGCTGCCATGTAGCCCAGGATGACACCGATAGCACCGACAGTGAAGCATGTCAATGTGTCAGAGCAGGCCGGCACCGATATCACCTGGACGGCTGTAATACCGGCAATGACGAGTTCATCTCCAGTTTGGCGGTTTGCGAGATTGTGGCCAAGCGTAGCGGAGACAGACTCGGTATCCAAGTCCTTCGAGGCAACATTCAACTCGACTCCCTGAGAAGTCTCCTCGTAACGATGATCAATGCCAACGCGCTCGCCTCCGGACAGGGTACGGCGGAAGTTAAAGCGATCAATGGCCGATGCCTCAACGGTAGAGGTCAGACAGTGCTGAAGTAGAAGAAGGATGAATGTCCGCATCGTGACTATCAAGGAGTTGTAGCTCGACTGTGAAGAATAGCACAGTTGGGACTCGGCGTGCTTTTATATGATAAATTGCTGTTCCGCTGATCTAGGACCATCATAATTTCAGCGCCAAACAGATCATTCTGATCGAAATCTGGCTTTCATTTGTTCCTGAAAAAACATCATGCGTACTTTAGGAAGTCGTTCGAGTCAACACCTTGCCAAAATGAACATCTTACTACATGTAAAACATCGTGTGAGAGCTTCGAATAAGTTAATTTTTTGTGTTGCGGGTCTACCTGGACCATAACGGTGATACTGCGGCAACAGAAACAACCTGTAGCATGTGTACATGTGAAGAGTCACTTACAGTTTTTTTTGCCAACTATGGTCTACATCGGCAGATAGAAACTTGAATGCGACCGGACTCCGAGTCGGCGAGCCGCTACAAGAATGACCAGGAGCTAAAAAGCCTTGAATGCAAATGCCCGCGGCAAGACTTCCCCGCGAGTGATGCATTGATGAGTCACTGTGAAGTGCCTGACATCACTAAACTCAATGATCGATACTGACTTTGTATGATGTACCTGAACTCTGACTCACGATGCGAGCGCTGAGGCGTCTCATATGACCCTGGCGAGGTTCTAGATTTGAACCCAGTGGACGGAACTCGCTTTAATACAGCAAAAGAAACTTGATGAGTGATCGACACAAACGTTCGATGGTCTCAAGATGGTCTCGACCCAAAGACGCAGTACCAGTGATTATGGACTCGACCAGGCAGGAGTTTGCGGCAATCAGCTTCTCCGTTTACGATGATCAGCTATATATGACGGGTATGGTCAACGGCTGATTGGTGTCCTATTGGTAGACTGTTAATGCTAACAGCAGGCCATCGCGTTCGCATTGCATTTCCGTTGCATTTCGGCGTCCCAGACCAATCCAGTAAGCGACGTAGGGCCTAAAAAGACACCGTAACACTTAGCAATTATAACTGACTGTTTTACAGACTATTGTGGGCCCGGTGGGCCTGGTGTGAGACTAGACCCAAGTGGCAAGTGCAGCTAAGATTGATGGTGGCAAAGTAGTACCTTAACCAGTCGCCGTTTGCGTATTCCCCCATCCTTGGGGAACCAAAAGCGAGAGCAGAGATGCAAGGGGTTTGAAACGAATTGAAATGAATGAATGGAATCAAGGGGGCGGTACAGAGAATGTTGTACGTCATATGCAAGGGAAACGCAAGACAGCCTTACATCATTCTCGGCACCATCCGAGAGAAGCCGCGGACGTGTCAAGACGGCAGCAAGCTGGACAATGGATCGAAAGACCGAGTCCTTAGTGGGATTTCGCCATATGTAATCAAATAAGGTCGAGCGGGCAGAAGAAGCAATTCAGACTATAGTACTATGGGAAACAAGTAGTAGTTCCAACGTACATACATGCATCAGTGCAGACTTTAAAACATAGTACTAGATCGCGCGATATCCAAAGAAGCTTTCTTAACGGTCAACCAGAGACTCTCCTTCTGAATCTTCTGTTTTGGATTCCGAGTTGTCAATGGATGCATCATTGTCAGACTCTGTACCATAAATAAGTATCTGAAAACAGAAACAAAGATATAAACTAGTCTCTTCTAAACAGACAATACACGATCGCTGTTGACGGTTTTAGTTGCGAGTTTAATGCAAGTGAGCATCTCGATGTATGCACTACTTCTAGTTCTGAAGATGCGGCATATGGAATGCGGGCTATTGTGGAAACGGTCTAAGCAACATTTGATAAAGGTAATCTTGCAGCTCCATCAAGCTGACACAGAATAGCAGATACTTGCTCGCAAGAGCTAGGCCGCATGTCGATTCATGAGTTACATACCCCGAGTGTGAAACCTTGGCGGCATACTCCGATGTACGTATCTAAAAGATCAAGTCCGTCGTCTTGGAGGTCTGTAGATACTGGCTCTAGTTACAATACATTCAAGCATTGTTAAGAGATCAGGTGAAACAATGTCCTAACCAGAAGGGTTCGCAAAGCATCCTCTGACCGAGTCTGACACATCTCGGAAACATAGGTGAGATATTGCCGGGCAGCCACCTGTACAGTTGAATGCCCCAACATATATTCCTTTCAGCCAGTTCCGAGTCATCATCATCATTTATCGTCATCAAACTCTCTGCCAAAATCATCAGCACTTATCTGAAGACAAGGGCGAAGACCTAAACCTACCATCCCACAGATATGAATCATCTTTGAAGGGATCCGGATTGTTGAAGGTTCTTTGAGGAAAATGAGTGTGGCTGTAGCTTCACAGTTAGAATACACCCGTCACAGACCCGGGGATTATCAACACACCCAACATCAACGAAAACGAGTCATCACCGCATCTATCCTTAATCAACGTCATTGTTATCCCAGGCGACAATGTTATTTGCGACATCCCCTCAACTAGCTGATGACAATCTTCAAGTATCAACTCAAACTCCTTAGATCCCAAACTGACGATTTGCAAAAGGCACCTACATCCATGGTGTTGATGGGACGAAGATGCAAGTGTTTCAAGGAGGTAAGATTCAATGTTCAACCCCTCGGTCGTCTGACCTAAGTATACCTATAGTATGAATACCGTTCATCAATGGTCAAGGATTTGAGTCCCTCGAACCGAACAGCATGGCCTGCATATAGACAACACAGGCTCACGCGGAATATTTAATTTTGAGAAAAGATTTTGCCCCATAGCTCAGGGGGAAGCTTATCATGGTGCATCTCAGAAGTCAGACAGAAAGACGGAATCGGTCGTTCTCGAGGTTCTATAGTCTCGTAGATAGTAGAAGACGCGAGTAAGAGTACGACAGACCTTTGCTAATGACATGACGCAAACTTGCAATCGGCACAAGTAGCATGTCAGTGAATCATCGTTCCCCTATACGTATTTTGCATATTAAGTACGTCTGGCAAACGTCTAGACTGAAGAAGGATATATTGTTAACCATCGGTTTGACTTCTAAACCCGATTTAGGTCCAGATATAAAGCTTGCATAAAGAGGCCTAGCCCCAGTCCATCGAACTCCCTTCTCGACAGTGATGTCTTCAGGACGAGACTTGCTAGCCAAAACCATCACACTCTTCAATGATATTGGCACACGGTACGAGACAGCATTCGAAGATGAACCACATCAGATGGCATCTCTCGACTGGCTACTCTCCCATCTCGCTCCCAAATCCAATATTCTCGACATAGGTTCTGGAACTGGACGCCCTGTAGCATCGACATTGGCCGCTGCTGGTCATTCGGTTCTTGGAATCGATATAACTCCAGTTATGGTAGCTGCTGCACGAGAACAAGTCCCGGCAGCACGTTTTGAAGAGATGGATTCTAGGGATTTCACAGCGCCAGCTGAAGAGTATGATGCTGTCACTGCGTATTATAGTTATCTCGCTGGAGTGTCGCAGAATGACATTCGCGAGGTATTTCCAAAGATATATCGGTGGCTGAAGCCAGGTGGACTCTTCGTTTGGGCGACTGCATTGCTTGGACTGGGAGCAGACTTAGTTCCGATAAAGTGGATCGGTCGGTCAGTGCCTGCCGTGTCGACTCTGAGCCAAGAGGAGCTGGAGAAGTGTATACGAGAGGCAGGGTTTGAAATAATTCTAAGTGAAAACTTTAAGCTTAAGCCAAAAGCTGCAGAATGTGGACTCTGTTCCCCAGAAGAGGTGGATGTGGAGGATATGCTGTATATATATGCCCGGAAGCTAGCAGAGTAGTATCGCATACACTCACGGCTACACAATACCGATTCTTGTGTTCCCACCATCTATAACGATCCTAAACGAGTAGCAGAATAGAACACTTATTAGTGAGTAAGCACCTTATCGTACGAAAGCGTCTCGAATGGAAGCTAGTTTTGTTTCTCGCTTTCTAGATGTGTGGGTACTACGGTAGCGAGGAATGTTTCGCCAATGCTACGGCTTGCTGTATTTTGTAGGGCCAGGTTGAAAAGACATCACCGTGAAGGGAAACAACAACAGCCATGCGTTTCTTGGCAAGAGTCGATGAGCTCACTTGAAAGACGAGCTGAAGAATTCATGTTCTCCTTCGCCCCGCCAAGATTGGTATTTGCCTCAGGTTCACACTGCCTGGATGTCTTCAGTGCTACTTCGCCTTCGATGCTTTGCAGTTCAACTTTTGAAGGCCTGGCCGAGAGTGTAGATATGGTAGGTTCCTTCCTTCCTTCCTTCCTTAGACGTAATCGTGATTGTCTTTGTTTGTACCCCGGGCCGGTCTCTCGGCAGATGTCATCAATGCCAAGTATATCTGTCGCAATGGCACTACTAAGTAGTAGCTGTGTCTCTGTCAACTCGCGTTAATCAACGTCGGAGCTACTACACCGGGGATTTGTAATTTTCTCAGAGTCTGCCTCCGAGAGCGATTATATATTATATCCTTCACCGTCCATAAGCGTCTGACACTAAGTAGCCTCCGGACTCCGGAGAAACCAGAGAGAAACACGGATCTCATACAAACCGACATGAACGGCAGCGCGTCGCGGGAATGCTGACCGGTGACCAAGAAACTCAATAAGTCAAGAATACGGGTCATAACACTCCCATTTGACTCTCAAGGCTTGTCCAGTCCTACCAGAAGATGTTGACGCGCCTCTCGAGTCTTTACAGTCTCGACTCACTGGCAGGATTCTGATAGTAACCCAGATCGAGAAACCAACTAGGTGATGTCTGCTTCGTTGAAACAAGAACAGAGTTGGCTCGGATTGAGGTGGGCATTGATGTTGGCTGCGGCACTTAGTGACTTTGTCGAAAGAATTCAACATGCCAGTGAACCAACGTCCCCATACTATATACACTCCACTCGTTTAGATTAGGTTCTGTGATGGTCGCTTTTGCCTAGACTGAAGAAGGATATTTCTTACCATCCGTTCAACTAAAGAGCAACTTCTAAACCCGATCTAGGTCCAGACATAAAGAGGCCTGACACGACCCATCTAACTCCCTTCTCGACAGTGATGTCTTCAGGACGAGACTTGCTAGCCGCCGACACCATCACACTCTTCAATGATATTGGCACGCGGTACGAGACAGCGTTCAAAGATGAACCAAATCAGATGGCATCTCTCGACTGGCTACTCTCCCATCTCGCTCCCAAATCCAATATTCTCGACATAGGTTCTGGAACTGGACGCCCTGTAGCATCGACATTGGCCGCTGCTGGTCATTCGGTTCTTGGAATCGATATTTCACCGGTTATGGTAACCGCTGCGCGAGAACAAGTCCCAGCAGCACGTTTCGAAGAGATGAGTTCTAAGGATTTCACAGCGCCAGCTGAAGAGTACGATGCTGTTACTGCGTACTATAGTTATCTCGCTGGAGTGTCGCAGAATGACATTCGCGAGGTATTTCCAAAAATATATCGGTGGCTGAAACCAGGTGGACTCTTCGTTTGGGCGACAACGTTGCTTGGTCTAGGAGCAGACTTGGTTCCGATCAAGTGGTTGGGTCGGCCAGTGTCTGCCGTGTCGACTCTGAGCCAAGAGGAGATGGAGAAACGTATACGAGAGGCAGGCTTTGAAATAATTCAAAGTAAAAACTTTGAGCATAAGCCAAAAGCTGCGGAAATTGGTCTCTGTTCCCCGGAAGAGGTGGATGTGGAGGATGTGCTGTATATATACGCCCGGAAGCTAGCAGAGTAATCGCATGCTCGCATACCGTGACGGTATAACAATCCTAAAGAGACGATTTCATGACCACTGAATGTATACTAAGCGAGCACTAGCGAGCGCTTTCCACCGGATTTAGCAGCCAGCTAAATCCCTGATCTTGAAACTCTCCTTCCAAATCTTCGGCTTCAAATTCGTCAGTAGATGCATCGTCTTCAGACTCTGTACCAGAAACCATCACTATCTGAAGACAAGAACAAAATATAAACCAACCATCCCATAGATACGAGTCATCTTTGAAGGGATCCGGACTCTTGAAAGTTTGTTGAGGAAAGTTTGGATGTGGCTTTAAATTCTCCATTAGAATAAACCATCACATAATTTTGGGATACACACCCAACACCGACGAAACGAGTCATCGCTGCGTCTATTTTGAATCAACGTCACTGTGATTCCAGGTAATGTTATTTGCGACATGGCCTCCACCAGTTGATAACAGTCTTCAAGTATCAACTCGAAGTCTCTGGATCCCAAGCCAACAACGAATCTGCAAAAGGCATACACGTCCATAGTGACAACAGAACGAAGATGCAGGCGTTTCAAAGAAGTGAGATTCAAAGCCTCTATCGTGTGACCTATACCCAGAGTCTTCCCATCCTCAGAGACTTCAACCTTGTCGCCGTTTTCATCAATGATCAAGCATTCGAGTCCCTCAAACCGAACCGCATTATTGGAGACAAGCCCAGGCATCCCTTGAAATAGCCACTGCCACGTGTTTGTAGACATGGCTAGCTGTATAATTTCGAGGGAATTCAAAGTACGATGATTACTGAGGAAGAAGAGCATGCGCTCAATAGAAGTTGAAGTATAGTCATTCCAAGAATGAGTACTACCATGGAGCACAGTACGGCCATCGAGAATGGCGGATTGCAATGTGGGAGTAGATACTAATCCTGATAAGAAGATGTTTGAAGCGTCAGTAGGGCAGGATACGACAATATTTGTCAAGGAATTAAATGTAGTTGACTCGGGAAAATCTGGCATTGTTGATGACCATTCGAGATGACGAGTGATATAACTGAAGGATTCGAGAGAAGGGCATCGAACAATGAAGGAATATATTCCAGGTGCCATATGAGGTGAAGATGTTTCAGCTGCGGCTAGGGTGAGTGATTTTATGGAGGGGAGGGTGGATTGACGCAGGGATCTGAAGGTTTTTCAATTGTGTAGAAAGAGCGAGTAGTCGCCCTAGCTCTACCTGAGAGCGATATACTGGATCATGATAGCTGGATCGATGCTGTTCACTGCGGAGCCTGATAATCAGCTCACTGAGAGGAAGATATTTCGTCTCTGAGGGTAAGCTAGCAACAAGAGACTTCAAAAACAACGCATAATAAACCTGATCAGCAGCTGACAGCCTAAAGGATTTGACGCGGTGGAAGTGGGTAGCAACAACCTCAGCAACGTCATCGTAACCCCTGGTGGCCGTCTCAGGAAGAAAGGTAGGCAGATGGACTGCTAGATCAATTTGAAGTTGCCCACTCCGTCTGAAAGCCTGTGAAATCTGCTCAGACATGATATACGCATCACGGTTCGAAATGGCGATACGCCTCCAGCAGCTCGGGTTACCCAGCACGATGTCTCTCCATAACTTGCAGACAAGCGACACAGGTTCGCGAGGAATAATTAGCTTCGAGAAGATTTTGCACCAGAGCTCTGGGGGAAGCTGAGGGATCGTGGTCATGGTGGAAGGGGTCCCGGTCGTGATCGGAGCTTGAAAATTGGATACATGATAGATTGATAATTACAACGTGAAACAAACGCAGTGCCTGGGCTGGCCGTATTGCCACAGAGACAGATAAGCTATTGGCTTTTGAAGAAGAGGATTTACTGGGATTGCTGTAAGCGCTCAGCTTTGGCGATGTATAAATGATATGATACGGTAGGAAGCATTTGTACTTAGCATTATTGTTAACAAAGATTTCAATAGCTGAAATCGACTCGAGTTTTGTAGCAGGTTACGTTGTCGAACCGGCCCTCGAACCAGTACGACTTAGAAAACAACATTCAAGTCGTGGCTTCCTCTTTCGGGAGATAAGTAAGCGGCTTGAGCGGTTCGTTCAACGTTTTGTGGGTCCAACACCCATGCGCCAACAGCTAGCAAGTTGTGGCAACATATCCGAAAGGCGAAGGAGGATGCTCCTTAGAGCTGATCTCCCACCCAACGCGTCACTATGTGCTAGTGTGGGGACAATTTTGCCTTTCGAGTTTTTCGGGGGCATGGGAAGGCCCATACCGCTAGAACAAGTTGAGAATACAAGAAGGCCTGTAGCTGGCCTCATGATAAGGAATATCGAGTATGGAGAAAATTTTCAGCTGATGAAAGCGTTCCTAGTTTTGACCATAGATAGCCGAAGCGAAATCAATGTGGGTGAGGATGCCCCCATGTGAACAATTTCGAATCTTGGAAGAAATAGAACAACGGAATTATTTGACCTTCACAAGTTCATCAGCGAGTTTGATGCATGCGACCTACCTAACGATTTAATTAGAGTCTTCGGAACAAGAGATACTAGCCGATACCAACGCGCTCTATAATGATCGGCACACGATAAGAGACAGCGTACAAAGACGAGCCAATTGACTGGGCCGGACTAGCTACTCTCCAACCTGCTTCTAAGTCCAATATTCTCGATGTAGGCTCTGGAACTGGTTGCCCTGTAGCATCGATATTGACCGCTGCCGGCTGTTCTGTTCTTGGAATCGACTTTTCCCCGAATATGTTAAGCTGCTGTGTGAGATTGAGTCCAAGCTGCACGTTGTGAAGTGACGGATTCCAGAGATTCCGCAGCTTCAGCTGAAGAGTATGATGTCATTACTGCGTACTATTGCTTTCTCGCCGGGGTGTCGCAGAATGAGATCCGCGAAGTCTTTCCCAAGATTCGGTGCTGAAGCCAGGTAGACTCTCCGTTTGGGGGACTGTATCGTTTGGAGAGTGGATGCCGGCCAAGTGGATAGGTCGATCAGTGTACGTGTCGCGTATACACCCACAACCACGCGATACCAATCCTCGTATTCCTGTTATCTAGAGCAATCCCAAATCAAGCTACCAGCAAAAAAGAACAAATAAGTACCTTATCGCGTGGGAGAGCCCAAGGCGCCCGCCTCCTGCTCCGATCAACCTCCTTCTCCCTCCTGCTTACGCATCTCCCTGGTCGTTGTTGAAGCACAGAAAGTACGCAGGCGCCATGCCATAGAACGTAACTTATCTAGTTTAGCACTGTCGACGCGACCTCATTGGGCTAGTCGCGTCAATTAAAGATGCAGACCTTGTGGAGAGGATCTCCACACAGAGTAACTGAGCCATTGGACGAGAGGTGTGTTCTGGTGGAACCCGGGGAACACCAGAGGGTGGAGGCGTCGGCCTCATCGCTCGGCAGCCCTACTAGCCGTCATGAGTAACGAGGAGGGGAAAGTACACTACAATCCCCACCATGCATCTTGCGTTCTTTCAAACGACTTCACCATAATGGTCATTTGACAGAGATAAGTTATAGGCTTATTGTAGCTTTGGACAGCAATGAGAGACGACGTAGGTGAAGACGTGGAACACCTACTCGGAATCCCTATTCTTTTCTTCATGAGCGGCGTAGGCCTCGAATGCGGTTGAAGAAGGTACGGCGTCGTCGGGCCTGCTGTATTTCGTGCTGCCATACCGGTTGAGGACACATGAACAGAAACACCAGCGCGTTTCTTGGCGACGAGAGTCGACGAGCTCATCGTCAGAAGTGTCAAGTATCCTCTTCGGAAGAGGGCTGAGGGTCGTTGAACAGCCTCCAATGCCTTGTAGGAGGCTCTGAAGAAGTCACTAAGACGGTTTCATCAAGCTGGGCAACGCACTCTTCCTTGATAGAGACGTTTGTGTATGTGCAGGAACCATAACGAGAGGGATGCGAGGTAGATGTAGGGCCAGCTAGGGAAATACTAGTAAGGATGGATACGTAGCTCAGACCTACATACCTTGAGAATTGTCGTCCTCTGTAGACTGTTTCGCGGGACTTGATTGAATTCATAACTAGAGCTTTTCCAGAAGAAACTTCCTTACCTAGGTCGCCTGTCATGGCTCCTAGCCTGCGTTTCTCTATCAAGTACGAGCTTACCACCCGGTAATTGCCGCAGCAGGATTTGGGACCATGACGCGCCTCCAGCAGTGGGAAGCGCCTGTGTCTCTCGAGTTGCAAGCACAGAACACAGCCTCACGAGGAAGCATTACAGTTAGCACCGACTGGGAGAAAAAAAGAAAACATTTATATCACATGACTCAATGCGGTTTACAAGAAACTTGCAAGAAAACGCTACCTAAGAAAAACTGAAAGATACCCTCCGTTACTTTAGAGGTTCTGCGGTCTCAAATAGACTAACTCTGGGCACAGACGAACTTCTTTCACCCGGCGGATCGGTTACAGTAATTGGGATAACGACCGACACGTATTCCAGACGCGATTCATTCCAGGTAAGATGCTGTCCTCGACTGAAAACTCTGATCGTGCTAGTTTGGGAAGGAGCGGGGCGTGTGTGGTACCTATCCCTGCAGGCGCAGGTGCGGGAGGATATTGTGTAGGAGCGACGGAGAAGCCTTCTGGAATGACTGGTTTTGGTCTCTATTCTTTGACGCGGCGGATAAGACTAAGTATGGCGAATCATGGGGGGGGAGGGGGTCTGCACGCTACGAGCCTGCGACTTCGCCATTTACGACTTATGTTTTGGCCGTATAGGTGCTTTCCATGTAAGTGCTAGCGCTGACTCTATTCAATTACTATTATTATTGTCCATTAGACATTAGACACAGAAACGAGGTTTCTTTGGAAGCAACTCCAAGCTCTTAACTCTGGTATAGCAGCGCAGACGTCCAAGGCTGGCGCAATCGTGAGTTTGGTATTTTTCTTCTCGCATGCAGGTCTCAATCCATATAGGAATGGAGGACAGGCATAGGATCTTCCTCAACTTGAACGACGGCATCGACATTGCAAACCCTGTGACTTACTTCGATTTGTTTGATGGACATGCAGGTGTGTATCATCACTATTCTCTCTCAAATCCCTCTTCTACAAAGTCCCAGGTTGGAAAACCAGCAACCTATGCCGCAAAGAATCTTCATAAGAAATTGCTTGAAGAAGCATACCATAAGCATCAGTATAAGCATCAGTATTGCAATGTGTTGAAGAGTAGTCCCGGTAAGCTATTCCCTATTTTATTATTCAGAAAAGCTCATATTTGCAGAACCTGGCTTGAAAAGCTCTGGTTCCCCTGCGCTCGTTGCGCTGTTGGCAGATAATCTTCACATTGTATGCATCAGCCTCATGTACTCCAGGTGAGCGCAAACGCACTATAATGAGGATGATCTCTAAGCGAGTGGAGGCAAATAAAACCCCTTCGGACATCCCTCAGCTGTGCCGCCGGCTCAGCATCCGACTGATATGTCACCACCTGACTTTGATTATTGTCTAACTGCCATTGCGTTCCCGTTGCATTTCCGTTGCATTTCCGCGTCCCAGTCCAATCCAGTAAGCGGCGTAGAGCCTAAAACACCGTAACAGTTAGTAACTGACTGTCTTTGCAGACTATTGTGGCCCGGTGCGGGCCTGGTGTGAGACTCGACCCAAGTGTAGCTAAGATTGATTGTGGCAAAGTAGTACCTTAACCAGTCGTTGTATGCATGTTCCCCCATTCTTGGAGAACCAAAAGCGAGAGCAGAGATGCAAGGGATTTGAAATGAATGGAATCAAGGGGGCGGTACAGAGAATGTTATACGTCATATGCAAGGAAGTGTATAATGTACACGAAGGGAAATGCAAGACAGCCGTACATCATTTTCGGCACCATCCGAGAGAAGACGGCAGCGGAGTATCAAAACACAACAGGTCCACAGAAGCTGGACGATGGATTGAAAGACCGAGTCCTTAGTGGATTTCACCATATGTAATGTAATAAGGACTCGAGCGGGCTGAAGAAGCAATTCGGACTATGGGAAACAAGTAGTTCCAACGTAATTGTATGTATGCATCAGTCACTTCAGACTTCAAAACGTAGTAGATCACGCGATATTCAGAGAAGCTTTCCTTCTTAACGGTCAACCAGAGACTCTCCTTCTGAATCTTCTGTTTCAGATTCGTCACTGGATACATCATTGTCAGACTCTGTACCATAAATAAGTATCTGAACAAGAGCAAAGATATAGACCAACCATCCCATAGATACGAGTCGTCTTTGAAGGGATCCGGACTCTTGAAAGTCCATTGAGGAAAGTTTGCATGTGGCTTTAAATTACTATCCATTAGCATACAAACCATCACGGATAGCCACGCACCCAACATCGACGATACAAGTCATCGCTGCGTCTATCTTGTATCAACGTCACTGTGATCCCAGGTAATAATGCTATTTGCGACATGGCCTCCACGAGTCGATGACAGTCTTCAAGTATCAGCTCAAAGTCTCTGGATCCTAAGCCAACAATGAATCTGCAAAAGGCATCTACATCCATAGTGACAATGGAACGAAGATGCAGGCGTTTCAAGGAGGTAAGGTTCAAAGCCTCTATCGTGTGACGTATACCCAGAGTCTTCCCATTCTCAGAGAGTTCAACATTGTCACGGTTTTCATCGATGGTCAGGGATTCGAGCCCCTCAAACCGAACCGCATTATTGGAGACAAGCCCAGGTGTTCCTTGAAACAGCCACTGCCAAATGTTTGTAGATATGGCTAGTTGTATGATCTCGAGAGAAGTCAGAGTGCGATGGTTACCGAGGAAGAAGAGCATGCGCTCAATAGAAGTCGAAGTGTAGTCGTTCCAAGAATAAGTGCTGCCATGGAGCACAGTACGACCATCTAGAATGGCAGATTGCAATGTGGGAGATACTATTCCTGATAAGATGTCTGAAGCGGTCGTGGGACAGGATACAACAATATTTGTCAGGGAGTTAAATGTAAATGTAGTTGACACTGGTAAATCTGGTGTGGTTTCAGACCATTCGAGATCAGGAGTGGTATAAGTGAAGAATTTGAGAGAAGGACATCGACCTATGAAGGAGTATATTCCAGGCGCCATATTAAGTGAAGATGTTCCAGCTGCAGCTAGGGTGAGCGATTTTATGGAGGGGAGGGTGGATTGTATGATTGGAATGACCATGCTATACGCAGGGAATTGAAAGTTTTTCAATTGTGTAGAAAGGGTGAGTAGTCGCCCCAGCTCCACCTGGGAGCGATATTTGGGAATATCATAGCTGGTTTGATTCGAGTCGTCTTCACTGCGGAGCCTGATAATAAGCTCACTGAGAGGAAGATATTCCGTTTCTGAGGGTAAGCTGGCAACAAGAGGCTTCAAAAACAATGCATAATAGAGCTGATTGGCAGCTGACAGCCTAAAGGATCTGACGCGGTGAAAGTGGGTAGCAACAACCTCGGCAACGTCATCGTAATTCCTGGTGGCTGCCTCAGGAATAATGGAAGGTAGATGGACGGTCAGATCAACTCTAAGTGACCCACTCCGTCCAAAAGCCTGTGAAATCTGCTCAGACATGATATACGCATCGCGGTTTGAAATGGTAATGCGCCTCCAACAGCGCGGGTTGCTCAGCACGATGTCTCTCCATGACTTGCAGACAAACAACACAGGTTCACGAGGAATATTGAGTTTCGAAAGGATTTTGCCCCAAAGCTCTGGGGGGAGCTGAGGAGTCGTGGTCATGGTGAGTGGGAGCTGTGCCTGTCATGATCGGAGTTTTTTCACAAATTTATGAAGAAGTGGGATTCCTACAGCAGAAGCGACCGATCAAGCTGATCAGCGCTAGCGCTGACATGCGCTGACAGCTTGGGCGGTGTCAATGATATATTAAGTTATACTTAGCATTATCGTTGACCAGGATTTCAATAGCTGAAATCAACTTTCAGCTTACGGTTGAGCTAGCGCTCGAGCCGGTATGACTTGGAAAGTGGCATTCAAGTCGTGATCCATTGTTGCACTGGCAGTTCCTCAGGTCCGGAGATAAGCGGCTTTAGTGGTTTAGTCGATTCATCCAACGTTTTGTGGGTCCAACAGGCAATGGCTAGCAAGTTGTGGAAACGGTATGAAGGCTCTGCCATGAAGGATGATGCTCCTTAGAGCTGGTCGACGCTGGTCTCCCACCCTTCAAACTGTCTTGTCAACTTCTTTCATCAAACTTCAAAAGTTTCTCCAACTCGATATTACTTATCATGAAGCTAGCCATAGGCCTTATTCTGGTAGTCTATGAACATTTTCCTTGGATGCATCAATGTAGCCAATCCCTCTACATATGACTCTAAAACATACTGGATCACGCAATATAGCTTTCCATCTCAATGGTCAACCAGAGACTCTCCTTCTGAATCTTCTGAATCAGGTTCGTCACTGGATGCATCATTGTCAGACTCTGTACCATAAATAAGTATCTGAAAACAAGATTAAAGATATAAACCAACCATCCCATAGATACGAGTCGTCTTTGAAGGGATCCGGACTCTTGAAAGTCCATTGAGGAAAGTTTGCATGTGGCTTTAAATTACTATCCATTAGCATACAAACCATCACGGATAGCCACGCACCCAACATCGACGATACAAGTCATCGTTGCGTCTATCTTGTATCAACGTCACTGCGATCCCAGGTAATAATGCTATTTGCGACATGGCCTCCACAAGTCGATGACAGTCTTCAAGTATCAATTCAAAGTCTCTGGATCCCAAGCCAACAATGAATCTGCAAAAGGCATCTGCGTCCATAGTGACAATGGAACGAAGATGCAGGCGTTTCAAGGAGGTAAGGTTCAAAACCTCTATCGTGTGACGTATACCCAGAGTCTTCCCATTCTCAGAGACTTCAACATTGTCACGGTTTTCATCGATGGTCAGGGATTCGAGTCCCTCAAACCGAACCGCATTATTGGAGACAAGCCCAGGTGTTCCTTGAAACAGCCACTGCCAAGTGTTCGTAGATATGGCTAGCTGTATGATCTCGAGGGAAGTCAGAGTGCGATGATTACCGAGGAAGAGGAGCATGTGCTCAATAGTCATCGAAGTGTAGTCGTTCCAAGAATAAGTGCTACCATGGAGCACAGTACGGCCATCTAGAATAGCAGATTGCAATGTGGGAGTAGATACTATTCCCGATAAGAAGATGTCTGAAGCAGTCGAGGGACAGGATATGACAATATTTGTCAGGGAGTTAAATGTCAGTACAGCTGACATTGGTAAATCTGGTGTGGTGTCAGACCATTCGAGATCGCGAGTGGTATAAGTGAAGGATTCAAGAGAAGGGCATCGACCAATGAAGGAGTATATTCCAGGCGCCATATGAGGTGAAGATGTTTCAGCCGCAGCTAGGGTGAGCGATTTTATAGAGGAGAGGGTGGATTGTATGGTTGGAATGACCATGCTATAGGCAGGGAACTGAACGTTTTTCAATTGTGTAGAAAGAGCGAGTAGTCGCCCCAGCTCTACCTGGGAGCAATATTCCGAAGGAACATCGGAGGCGTAGTATTGATCGTCTTCACTGCGGAGCCTGATAATTAGCTCACTGAGAGAAAGATATTCCGTTTCTGAGGGTAAGCTGGCAACAAGAGGCTTCAAAAACAATGCATAATAGAGCTGATTGGCAGCTGACAGCCTAAAGGATCTGACGCGGTGAAAGTGGGTAGCAACAACCTCGGCAACGTCATCGTAATTCCTGGTGGCTGCCTCAGGAATAATGGAAGGTAGATGGACGGCCAGATCAACTCTAAGTGACCCACTCCGTCCAAAAGCCTGTGAAATCTGCTCAGACATGATATACGCATCGCGGTTTGAAATGGTAATGCGCCTCCAACAGCGTGGGTTTCCCAGCACGATGTCTCTCCATGACTTGCAGACAGACAACACAGGTTCACGAGGGATATTGAGTTTCGAAAAGATTTTGCCCCAAAGCTCTGGGGGGAGCTGAGGAGTCGTGGTCATGGTGGGTGGAAGCGAGCTGTGCCTGTCGTGATCGGAGCTTTTTCCACAAAATTGTGAAGAAGCGGAATTCCTACACCAGAAGCGACTGATCTGATCAGCGCTGAGCTTGGGCGGTGTCAATGATATATTAATGATATGACACGGTAGGACAGTGCTAGGACTGTATATTGTGTATGATATATGATCGTTAACCAAGATTTCAATAGCTCAAGTCGAGTTTCAGCTGGCGC
>QLOY01002090.1:3272-17617 GCA_003313965.1 Megacollybia marginata
TTTATTTAGAGGCTAGTACTTGGCAAATTGAAAGATTTCAGGCCTGGATGCATAGCATGCATATCATCGAACCACAAATCTTTGTCTTGATCTGCGTCCAACTCGTCTTTGGGTTCTATAGATTCCTCTAATCTCTTAAGTCCTTCTTTTGATAAGTTGATCAAGTCCTTGATCTTCTTAGTCAATGTCAGTCTTTCTCTGGTGAAGTATGGGATTACCCTAAACTTTGCTACCTTTGAGTGCAAGACCGATCCATCCATCTCTGCAAGAAGGTAAGATCCTCCACTGGCTTGTTTTATCACTATTAGGGGCCCCAGCCACCTAGGTTTTAACTTTCTATTTAGGTGATCTTTGATCAATGTGTTCCGCATCAATACTAGATCCCCTGGCTTAAACTTATAGTCTTTTATTGTTTTTATATGTTCTTTTTCATATCGCTTAACCCAAGCACGTTTACCCCTATCTATGCGCTTCTGCATTTCTAAGACATGCTGCTGGTGCTTTGCTAAGGCCCTAGCCCTAAACCCGATCAACTCTTCAGTGGTAAGTACCCTGTCCAGTAGCTTTACTAACCAAGTTGCCTCTAAGAGATCCAGTGGTATAACTGGATGCACTCCAGTTACAGCAAAGAATAGACTACACCCCATTCCTTTTTGAGTCGTGATCCTTTTGGCCCATAATGTGAATGGCAAGTACCAATACCATTTAGATAGTCCCCATTGCATGCCTTAACTAATATTTGTCTTAGGTCCCAGTGACCTCGTTCTATTTTCCTGTTTGCTTGGGAATTGTACGCAGAGATTTGAATCCCGGTAATCCCATATTTACTCTCTATCCAATCTAAGGCTGATCAGTATTGTCCTGCATTATCCACAATAATCTTCTTAATGCAGCCAAATCTACAGATGACATCTTCAAAGAGCCATTGTCCGATCGCTCTACTTGATTCACTCCTTACAGCTCTTGCTTCCGGCCATGCTGTTAAGGCACATCGCCCATGGGCGATCTTCTTACATCCGTTAGATGGTACCAACATATGTAGAGTATCTGCATGAAACTCTGTAAAAATACTCGGTGTATAAGTTACCGTTGGTGGTATTCGCGGCAGTTGCTTCTGCCTAAGCTGACAAGGGTGACATGATTTCACATATTCTTTTATATTGGCCTCCATCTCCAGCCAATAGAATCTTTTCTCTAAGAGTTGCTTGGCCACAAAGAAGCCCCTATGACCCAGGTTGTCATGCACTGACTTCATCATCCAAGTACGATCTTGTTTATCTTCCACCACTAAGTGATGGTTGAGCCCATTCAAGTGCCTGTATAACCTTCCATCCTCATCTAGGAAGTAGCGCTTAGCATTCCTTATGAATTGCTTGAATTGTTTGCTATCCCCTAAGCCTTCTGGCCTGTTCATACTGTTCGCTAACCATTCTCGAACCACAGGTAACTTCTTATCTTGTTCGATCGCGGTCTTAGTACGATGTTCCTCGCTATAGGGCAACTTTTCTTTATGTTCTTCATCGTGATCCTCGTTATTGGAGGTCAACTGTTTGTTTATAAACTGCATTGCTTTTAATCTCGCTTCCTGCTTAGAACTTCCTTCTTTGCGGAATTGTTTCATAAGTTTCTGTTTCATATATTTTCGCTCTACTTTTGATTGTTCTCGAGCTTCTCCAAGCTCTAAGTGAAAGTCCTCTACTGACTTCACTGTGGAAGCCATGTCTTCCTTGGCAATCGTGTACCAGTAGCCTCCTCAGTAATCGATCTGATCTCAGAACTCCTCAATATCTAAGGGTTCCTTGTATGGTTCCTCGGGGTACTCGATACCTTCTAGACCAGCAGGTTCGTCTTCCCACTCTTCTAGTCTAGGATAGATTTTATCTTCTGGTCATAGATCTCGTCTAGAGAGTCCATCCGGTCCAAACGTTTTTCCTGAGCAATGTCTTAGGGTAAAGTGGTACATCAGTACATGCTCTATCCATCGATTGATTGTCGCATTAGGGGCTATACTTGGATTAGTTAGCATCCCCTTTAGGAATTTTGCATCGGTTTCCACTATTAATTTTCTGCAGCCTAGAAGCCATAACTTGTTAGCTTCTAAGGCTCTTATCAACCCGAAGAGTTCCCTTTTAGGTTGTGAAAATCTCGCTTCTCTTTCATTTAGGGTGATCGACCCAAAGCGCGCAAACCTTTGTTGCTTTTTATCTCCGCCGGGTTCTTCTTGATAGATATAAAACCCAACCGCTTTCCATGATGCATCTACTGCTAACACTATAGGAGTGTCCAATTCAGGATCAATTGGCTTTAGAGCCAGACAATTCTCTAAGGTAGTCTTAAGAATTTCCATAGCTTCTTCTTGCTCTGGTCCCCATTCCCACAGGACATTTAAGTGTTTAAGTTTTTCTAACAGTTCTGCTTTCTTGGTGAAGTCCTTAATAAAGACCCTACAGACTCCAATTGTCCCTAAGAATGCACAGATGTCTGATACATCTTTACAAGGTCCCCAATCACAGACAACTTTCACTCTTTGCTCTTCTGCTTGCCTGCCTTCGTAAGTACAGCGATGACCAACAACTGTAATTTCTTCTGCACACAGAACTGATTTGAACCCAGAGAAAGTACCTCTGCAGTACTTCATATGTTGTAGCACTCAGTTCACATTTTGCATGTGTTCCCAGACGAAGCACCTAATACCTTTGTTCTCTTCAATAGTCTCGTATTTATAATCCCCTAACTCATACCGAGTCTTAGGACCTTTTATAGGGACACTGTCAATGTATGGTACTGTCACTTCGGGAATCTCTTTCTCTAATATGAATGTTACATGATCATAAAATATTGGAACCGAGTTGGTCCAGCCCATTGGTAGCATTACAAGTCTTAGGGCACCAAATGGTGTCTGAAACGTAGTGTAGTCCCTAGAGGATACCACTAAGGTTTGTTCATCATATCCAATGTACAGATCACACATGCCTCCGCAAGCGCGTCCAGAAAACTGCTCTGCTAAAATCTCTGTAGCTGGTGGTAAACCTGAGTGCGCAATCATCACCTTGTTTAGGGGCTCTAGAGAATGCACTAAACGTAAACTCTTCTTATCTTTCTTCACTACACAAAACCATCTGGATTGATATGATGAGTTAGAAGGTTTGTAGACTCCAGCATTGAGCTTAGTCTTAATGATCTTACATACTTCATCATATAGTCCCAGGGGGATCGGAATATTTTTCAATGCCCACAGCACATGCTCAATCACCGGCATTTCTATCAGTGGGAACATATCTTCACAGAATTTTCCTCTTTCAGTGTCATCCCAGGCAAACACTTTGTTCTGCTCCATTATCAGGTGATGTACTAATTTTCTTTCTTTGGGCCATAGGAATTCTCCCTTATGGACTTTATCCATAGCCTCTTTTCTTCTTGTGTATATCTACCCTTAGGTTCGAAGTCTGGTGGCTTAGGCTTTAGTTCTGGCATGTCTGCCAATGGATCCCCGATGATCTTTCTCTTTGATCAGGTAAAGTACCCATTACTGGTTTAACTTTTAACACAACTGGCTTATACTAAATTGTTCTCTTAATGGTATCGCATTCACACAACTCCTTAGGACTTCCTTCCTTAGGTACTGCATATCCTCGATGTTGACCATCCAACCCCTTAGATGGATGTTTGGTCTGTTCAACGAGCAGTTGCTCCTCTATTTCAATTCTTCTTTTTGATTCTACTCCTGATGGGGGTGCAAATTCATCTTGCTTTCTTAGGTAAAGTTGTTCTTTCCCTTCATAGTCACAGCTTCCTCCTACTTCTGTAAGGTAAGCGTCCAACATTAACTTAGAGTCATCATCAATTGTAGACTTGTTCATTGCTGCTGCAATACATATATCTTGTTTTTCGCCTTCTGCGAATGTAGTCCCTTTTGCAGGTGTGGTATAGCTGATCATATCTATTGGTTCTCCATTTTCATCTGCCTCGATAATCATCGCAAACTCTCCTTGATCTGGGATCAACTCCTCGAGTTCTACCAAAAACCTGGCTCTGGCTTAGGTGCAGGCGCTGGTGCCCGGTACCTTGGCTTCCCTCACTCGAAGGTGGCGATCGTACTTGCTTTACCCATTTGGGTCTCTAAGCGTTATCATCTGTCCACCATCAGCCTGGTTCTGGATGAGACTCTTGGTAATTGTGTCAAAAGGTCTTCCTAAGAGCACCTGATAAGCAGGATCCCTTATGATATGTACTTGTAAATAGACCTGGATGTCCCCAAACAAGAACAATATGTTCTTAGCAAGGCCCATGCTCTGATCTACTGTTTTATTCGCACTTTGTAATTGAATTTTTATATCTGGGTCCCAAGATAGTCCTAGTTCAAGCGCTATTCTTAACGCCATCAAGACAATTTGCAATCCTGCATTGATCACACTCTTATACTCTCCTACCCTGTTAATCGTTGGGTAGATTGTCCTATAACCTTGCGACTCTTTGGCTACAATTATCCCTGTCAGGCCAGAGTTCATCCCTCCACCTAATAGAAACTGTTCCATTGGATCTGAGACATAAGTCAATCCTGATGGCATCCTACCCATCTGATAGACTGATAAGTATACTTTTACACTTGGTAAAGTCGTTTTATGTGGTGGAGCTTCCTCATCTTCTACCTCCTTGATAGTTGTCTTGTTGACCACTGCTACAGGTACTCGTCTTTGCATTAACTCATTTTTGACTATTTCCCTAACTGTCTTTGACCTCACTAAGAGGTCTCTGACCGAGATCTCCATCAGTTGACTAAACAATTTATCTGCCAGTATCGGTAATATGGCTTCCTGTTCTATCCCTGCCTTAAGGTGAAAACATATCTCGTTTTCCTTAGGTGGCTCCACAGGGACTACTGGTGGAGGAAGTATTTCCTTAATTGGTGTTACTT
Source organism: Megacollybia marginata (assembly GCA_003313965.1). Classification (NCBI taxonomy): domain Eukaryota; kingdom Fungi; phylum Basidiomycota; class Agaricomycetes; order Agaricales; family Porotheleaceae; genus Megacollybia; species Megacollybia marginata. Next base: position 8,188 of record QLOY01002090.1, read on the forward strand.
CTATATAAGGCAACTCAGGTGTCTTAGGGGGTGCCGGTGCTTCAACTACTGGCTCTGGTGCCACAACTGGAGCTGGCACTGCCACCTGTGTTTCCTTCATCGTCTTTGGTAGGCCTGTACTTCACAGGACGCTGCGGAGTTGGACTCCTGTCTCTATTTTTGTGGTTTCTCATATTTCCTCGATTAGTTGATGTATTTGAGTTCTACTAGTCCTTGTCCTGTTGCTAGTAGCTGGTTGCACCCTCCTCTAACTTACTGAAAATCCGCATTGTCTCTCGGATCCTCTGCCCTAGAACTTTAACCCATCCTAGTAAGGACATTTTGACCTTGTAGCGCATTCAATATGTGTACAAACTCATCTACCGTATAAGCAGCTTGCGCTCCTCCCTTAGGAGGACTATCTACTACCGGTGGTGCCACCAGAGTTGCTGCAGGCATCATCAGTGCCTGTGAGGGTACATTGGCGGGTACCAGCCTTGTTCTGGCTTCTACATTTGCCATCCAATATTGCATATTATTGAGTTCATTGCACATTCTGGCAACTAGGTTGTCCCTAAGACCATGGGATTGCATCTGCTGTTGATAGACCTCCATAGTCGGATGTCCATACCAAGTACTCAGAGGAGGACCCATGGCTATGAGTCCATCCTGTTCTGCTTCCCAGTTTTTGATCAACAATTGTTGCTGGATGTTTTGTTTTCTCGTTTTCTGGGCCCAATAGGCTTTGATCCTGAACCTAGGGGCTGTTGATGTATTTACTTCTCTTGGTAATTGATCTCCATTAGGTAACTGGAAACCTCTACCACTGGGCAATCTGATGATCCATCCTTTTGTTAGGAATTCCAGGAAGTGCTCACACTCGTTGAGCATATGCCCTAACTCCCAACAGAAGTGACAAGTGACATCCGCTAGCTGATCTCGTTGATGCTCTGGGTGCTGATGCAAGTTATCTCTTAAGGGATTTCCTTGCCAATAATTGTTATGGTTATATCCTTGGTGAGTCGATTGCTGTGGGACACTCTGCTGTGCTAATTGACTTTTAAACACTTCCATTTCTTTCTTCATCGCGTTCTCTAAGCTCTGTTGCGATTCCTGCATAAACCCTTGAATTGTCTGCTTTAGGCTTTCTGCATCTACTGCTTTGGTTTTGACTACCAATGGCGCAAACGATGGTCCCATCAAAGATGAACCCAACAATATACCAGCACCCTTCTCTAACTCCACCAAGTCCCTTAAGGTGGCCATGACATCTTTAATTGAGTAAGGATCTTCCGGTCGCCAGAAGGTACCACCTGGAGGTGGTGTGGATTTTCTGATTTTTATCAGCAGGTGCTGCTTTACCACCAGCCTAACAGTGTCTTTCAGGGTTTTAAGGAACAAATCAACTAGTCCCTTATTGGTAATAAGCTCTGGTTTTATCTTCATAACATACACCATTTCTGTCTTGAAGTGTCTTAGGAACTCTAAGATTAAGTCATAACTGCTTAACTCGATGTCCCGATACTTGAAACACACTTGCTCAAGTCTCTCTAAGCTTCCTTGGCAGATGGCCTGGGCCTTAGGGTAATTGCTGAAGACTTCACTTTCAAAAGCTTCCCAATCTCCCTTCTCAAAGGTATCAAAACATTGCCATTGTCGATCAACAGCTGGCTGGGTATACTTGATGATGGTCTGCATATGGGTATTGGCATCATCAATTTTATCTGTTTTAAAGTAGTCCACCATCTGTTCCCAAAATCGCGGCAAGTTTTCAGGCTCGTCCGTGGAGAACCATGGGGCTTTCTGATCATTAGGTATGGGCAACGTAGGCATAGTAATAATAGCAGGTGGAATCAAAGGAACGGTTGGCTTAGGTAAGAAAAAGTTCAAAAGGAAAGGTTGTAAGTTGGATAAACTGGAATCGCTAGAGGATGGCGGAGTTGGTGCTCGTTCGTTCCTTAAGCTTTGAAAATGATAGGCTTCTCCTAGTTTGACACTGGAGAGTTTGGTGGAGACTGATTGATCACTTAGAGTGGGTGAGAAAGAGACGGCCTGGTTATCCCTAGACGGTCCTGCTATGTTACTCTTGGTTTCGTCAACCTTAGTACCTCCTAAATTAGAGGCGTCTCTATGTAATTGATGTAAGTTGGCTTGTACTTGGTTTAGGTAATGGAGTACAGTTGGATTGTCGCTTAGGACATTCCCAAAAAGAGGTTGGTGTGTGAACAGATTGACCGGATCACCACTTCGGGCTTTAGCCAAATTTCGAGTTGTCTGCCAACTGGTTCATGGGTTAGGATGATTAACACCCCATGCTCATCATAGCAGTTTACTATGGTGAGTTTTTGCAATTGTGTAAGATTTTGTTCAATAAAGAACAAATGCAACTGGTTTCAATCTCGTCGAAACTAAGTTCTAAGTTGAAATTATGAAGTCTGATCTCTTCAATAGAACCAATCTCTTGCGGTTGGCTCCAGATGAAAGGGAACCTCACTGTGCAGTGACAGGAAAATGAGGTGAGCCAACTACGCTACAAAGAACGAACTACCTAAGTGAAGGAGGTGAGGTAACTAAACCACAACCCAACACTGAAAGTAGTACTCTCTAAGTACTGCCCTGATGCTTCTTCTAAGTAACAGAGATGTTCTATCCCCTTGTAAGTTCGTGAGATCGGTATAACTATCAAAATGATGCACTTCAGCTCGACTTAAGTGAACTGTAGCATTTTTCTAAGGAGACTGTTAGGTAAGACCTAAATGTTGCAGGTGAGACTCCGGTTAGGAGATCTCAATGATCACTGTGTGGAACAATGAAAGAAGGCATTCATTAGAACAAGTGGAGACTTCACTAGAAGTGCTCAAAATGCCAGAGTTTGAGACTGTGAACTTGGGTGCCAGTGTGTCTTAGGTGCGCTTAGGAGAATGACTCCTTAGGGCAGATGGCAATGGATGTGGCCTTGAGGACACAAGGAAGGAAGAGGTATCGAAGCTGTGACTCACGCACAAGTTTACTTCTGCAACTACAGGAACTGTTCAGGCCCTTAGGCAGTACTGAGTTCACTTAGTTTCAAGTTGACGATGCCTTAAGACATAAAGCTAGGACACTCTGCGAGGCTAAATGTTCCCCAAGTGGTACTAGTTAGACTTAAATGCAGCTATTTCTTGTACGAGTAGTCTGGTGGTTCAAATTGCAAGGTAGTATTAGTACCTGCGAAATACACACTGTTTTGTCTTCATCTATATTCTGTCTTTCCCTTTCATTTCCTCCCAGTTTTATACTCCCTAAATCCTTCCAGAACCTTCTAAACACCTGACTTGTATGTGTATGTGCCAGCCTGATTCCTCATCCTTTTACTGCCATAGGAGTGCCATGCCGTAGATGTGTGTCAAACTGATGTTGTAATTTCAGCATGACACATCAATCCTTCCTTAAGTGACGGAGGAGTACTGCCAATGTCGTACATGAATCCCTCAGCCAAGTTAGTTAGTAGGCAGTCTTGTTGTGCTCGCTCTGTCTAGGATCATCAATGACACTAGTTAACTATACTAGCCATGTTTCAGTACAACTGAACTCAGTCTACAGTCTAGTCTTGAACAAAGATGACTGCAAATGAGTTTATGAGTTTTGACATGTACTCAGTCACCAGGTCTAGACATAAATCCAGACTATAGACAAGCTAATAGAAACATCTCAACTCTCTAGTCAAACTTATGTTGACAACATTGCCAGCTTATAAGCTTAGCCACAAACCAGCATATCACCAGAGCAACTTCAGCACATGAAGGTGTAGCTGGAGTGTATTGCAATTGTAGTTGGAGTTGTAAACTCAAGGTGTATTGAGAGGTAAAGGACATTATTGGCAAAGTGAGGGCCACTTAGAGAGGAGTTATGTAGAATAGAGAAGTGGGTGTAAATCCAAGTTGATTTCTTAACTGAAGTGTACAACACTGGTGCTAGGCTTATATACTAAAGGCTGTGCTATCTACTTTAGTCAATAATAAAAAGGAATTATTTATGAATGTTAGTAAGAAAAATGAATACAAGGATATAAACAGAACAAGGAATAGACATAATGGAAACAAGGGTTGGTTGAATGTTCTAAGGTAGGGCTCATGCACAATCTGCAAATGTCACGTGCCTCAGTGTGACAAAAATGTTACATTGGCCAAATGGTTAATGGCAGCTTAAAATGGGGCTGTCGGCCAAAACAGGCTGCACAGATCTCTTCTAAAATAGAATGCTGCCAAGTCTGCATGGTCTTTCTTAGATAATTGTTTGTACAAGCACTATTCCCATAATACACATCAAAATCACTGTTTTTGGTGAATCCAACTATATAGCACCTCTGCTGTTATGCCGAGATGTGCCCTACATAATCTAAAGAACTTAGGGAAATGGGCTGTGAGCAATACAGCCAAGACAATCAAAGAGAAACAGCAGAAAAGAAAGAAAACTAAGACAGGGCCATCCAATGCTGAAAATGTGCGTGATTATCTCTTTATATGGCTCTTGAAATTCATTTCCATCAAGGTTCTGCCAATTCTCACCCGAGAGAATACACCTGAAGCAACCAAAGCACCAACAACGCATCAATCTCCTTTAATTAGCAATGACATGTCTACTAACAATAACCCTGCTTCTCCCCTCACTCCATGTTGCAAATCCCTATTTGAATGTGTTTTCTATTCAATTAGATCCAAAATCACACATCACAGAACTTGTCAAGCCACTGGCGCGTCCAAGTCTGGCACTGACAGTGTGTCAACACTTCAAATGGATGCTGACATTGCACCATCAGACATGTCAACTGTGATTGAGGACATCCCCATGGCTGAAGCAGACTCTTCTGACCGGAATTCCATCAATTCCATTTCTTCTGATGCTGCCAGACTGGGTGCAGATAATGGAGGTAGAAGAATCGCAGGATCAAGGATCTCAGGCTGTAGCTGGGATGAGAACAAACCACCAACTGAGATTATGGCAGCACAAGCACTGGTTGAACTCAAGGAAATCCTACACCCTCATGCATCTGATAGACAGCGATGTCCCAAAGTAACAAATGGTCTGAGAAGCACTTACTGGAAGTCGAGACATTCCTCCACCTTTATACCCATGAGCAATCTATTGTTAGGGGTCAATGGATGAAAGCATCAGCTCAGGCATCTCTGGCACATGGAAAGAATGGGAAGGTTACAGGCCATGCCCAGGTAATCTGTGAAAAAGCTCAGGAATTTATTTTGGATCGTGTTATTCCTGAGAAGCCCTTTGGTTCCTGGGTCAAATCACGTCTGGATGTGGACAGTGAATTGGCTTACGACATTGCATTGCATCTACAGAAGAAAGGACGGTATGTTGTGGCCCAAGATATTGTCAATTTCTTGAACGAGCTGCATGTTCAATTCAAACATGGCATTAAGGAGACAATATCAATCAGTACAGCAAAGCGGTGGATGGAAAGGCTTGGTTACTGATGGAAGTGTGATTGGCATGGTCTTTATGTTGATGGCCACGAAAGAGCTGATGTGGTGAAGTATCGGCAATCTGTCTTTTTACCAATTTGGTATGAGTTCGAGGGCTGGATGCATGCTTGGACAGGAGAAAACATGGATATTGAAGAGTTTATCTCAACTGCTATAGCTGAAGGCTGGTGTGTTGTTGTCTGGTTCCATGATGATAGCATCTTCTATGCTCACGATCGGAAGAAGTCTAGATGGGTCAAGGTAGGGACAGGAAAGGCACCAGAACCCAAAGGGGAAGGTGTTTCCTTAATGGTTGCTGACTTTGTTTCGGCCGATTATGGCTAGCTTCGCTCTTGAGATGGTAAGGAATCTGCATGCATCATTTTTCGACCAGGCAAAAACCAGGATGGGTACTTCAATAATTCTGACATCCTAGCCCAAGCTAAACATGCTATGGATATCCTTAAACGTGACTACCCAGAAGAGGATCACATTCTCATCTTTGACAATGCGACTACTCATCTCAAACGTGCTGATGATGCAATCTCAGCACATCATATGCCCAAAAATCTGTCAGACAGTTTTGGAGTCAGTGTAACAATCAAGGGACCTAATGGGAAGCCCCTGTATGGCCTTGATGGGAAACCCCTGAAGTAAAAGATTCAGATGACAAATGATTTTTTTGCTGATGGTACATGCCAAGACTTCTACTTTCCACCCAATCACCCCCCAACCACTTCAAAGGAATGGCTACAATTCTGGAAGAATGTGGTTTTAAAAATGTTAGGCAGCTTTGTTATGAGTGTCTAAAGTTCTGATGTCCTCTAGACACTCAGAACTGCTGCTGCCGATGCATTCTTTTCAACGAGCCTGACTTTGTGGTTGGACATTCCCTTTTGGAAATTTTAGGTCAGGAACAAGGATTTCGTGTTCTTTTCCTTCTGAAGTTCCACTGTGAACTCAATTTCATTGAACAGTGTTGGGGACGAGCTAAGCAATGGTATAGAGTCTGCCCAAGCTCCTCGAAAGAAGAAGACCTTCAACTCAACATGGTAATCGGATTTCCCTGGTAGAAATGCGATGGTAGGTGTTGGATTGTGTTCCTTACCATCTAATCATTAGATATAGATATGCACGACACTCTCGAAAATTCATAGATGCCTATCACAAAGGCTTGGATGCCAAACAAGCTGCTTGGGCAGCCAAAAAGTATTGAGGTCATTGTGTTTTGCCAGAATCACTTCTTAGAGACTTAGAGCATGCTAAAATTAATTTGTAGTACATTAATTGTGCATAGATCTTGTATATTTGCAGTTGAAATTGCAGTTTGTATGCTCCTACCAATCAGGGCAGATATCGGGTAACAGCCTGTCATGTCACCTGACATCTGCAGATTGTGCATGAGCCCTACCTTAAGTGCATGGATGTAACATGTGGCCACTCTGATCAAGGAACCCTGGTCATCAACTCATAGCCTCATCCCCAGGCCCTCTGACACCATGTGACAGTCAAAAATTATCCTGCATAAAATACAGTGTAATTAGTTTTGAAAAACATTGCATTTCACAGAGGAAAAAGGTATCATTTCTCTACAGGAGAAACAGAAGGAAAAATGTTTCCTTTATCCACAGGGTAAAAGAAAACATTTTTCGTAGGAGAAAGTTTATAGAACAAAGGAGGCACCCAGGAGAAATGTTTTCTTTTGCCTGTGACAAAGAATACATGTTTCCTATTGTTTTTCCTATGTAAAATGACATCTTTTCCATGTGTAAAATGATATGTTTCTCCAGTTAAAAATTACGATACATTTTACATACAAAAAAATTTGAGCCTCACGTGGTGTGAGATGATGCAAGGAAACCTTGTTCAGAGGGCCTGATAAAATTCCAAAAATAGCACACTAATCGATTTCAAAATGGCACATGAAGCTCACATACTGCCAATTTGCACTTCTTAGGCTTTTGCTGGCTTTGTATTGTGAAGAAACTATTGGGGCCATTCTTTGTCCATTCTATGGATTATGATTTGCTCAAAATACTCTGCAGTGGCACAAGAAACATTGTTGAATTCCTTTCAAGTGGGGCACATGCTTGTCATGTGTATGCTATTTTTTAGGTTCAAATCGGGTGTTCACAGCTGTCAGAGGGACTGTAAAGGCTTTGAGAAGAAGCTTTAATACTATATTGTAGTAAGCCTTAGAATCATGAATCAGATGAAATACAAAATTGAAATCTGTCTACACGAATTATTTTTGGAATTCAACAGGTCCCTCACAGGCTCAGCACCAAGCAGTGAGGGATAGGGCTCAGTGTAAAAGTATTGGCTGAGTTAATAACAAGTGAGAAAAAACTTTCTAACCAGTTAGAAACTCAAGGTATAGTTCTAGATGCATTTTCAGCTGGAGTGGAGTTACTTTGGTGTTAGTTAAGCTGAGTCCAAGCCGAGTCTTTCCAAATTTCAGGCAGGTACACCTTGTAAGTGCTAAACAATCAAATGACAGTCTTGCTAGCTGATGCCCCAAATTGATTTAACAAACCCCCATTTGGAATCACAGCCAATAGAGTGATCTACAGGCTCTAACAAGGGCCAGTGCTATTACACCAGCAAGGCCCGCTACTGTATCATCAGCTTAGCAAGTTGTTACAAGTTTGAAGTTGGGTCAACATTCCTAATCAAATTTTTAAACTACATGGTGGAGACATATATGTGGTACAAGGATCAGACATCAGCTCAAGAGCTAGCAAAGACAGACACAGAGCTCACTGATTGATTGTTTGCAGAGTGGCTGTATGAAATGGAACACTGGATGTCAAAGGAGAAAGAGGAGGCTACAAAAAGATTGGATGAGTGGAAGATAGGCAATAACATCAAGAAGTGGCTAATCAGGATGTGGGAAAGAGCTTCCAAGCATCTGGCCAGATATGGGACACAGGCACAGAGCGAGAAGAGGACAGACAGGTTGCATTGGCATCCACGAATGGCACCAGGGGACAAATTGGTCATACTTATTTTCATGGCTACAATGGAGTTCACATTCATTAGGGCTACACAGCAGCAACACTGCAGAGTCTATGAATGTCAGACAACAGAAAGAAAAAACTGGTAGCACTAACTCCTGCAAGAATGCGAAGGGGAGACAGTTGTAGATAGGCCAGCGGACATGAGGGGAGGAGAAAAAAACAAGGGACCTTTCTGGGGTGGTACATTTTAAATACAGCTTCAAAGCTGATCCAAATAACCTGAAAAATTCAGCAATATGATGACAAAATCGGCAGAGAGATGGCAAGATCATAAGCCACATGGCTCTAAATTGGTAAGCAATACAATTATCCAAAAAACTGATGCCCTGCCAAACCTTAAATTAGGGCTTGATATATAGCCCCTCTACCCAAAGGTAGTGGGAATTAGTATTTTCTATCTGAATCATATGGACTTTCTAACAGCTTGAGACACTTTCTAACAGGCCTCCTAAACCCATGGAGTGAAATACTGTTATTAACTGAGTTAATAACAAGGGGGTGCCAGAATTCTGATCCAACACATGGGGTTGGGGATCAGAGGGGTCTTAAAATTTTTTTGCATGCCAAATATTTATCAGTAGAAAGAGACCTGGGGCAGGGTATACAAGAGCCTCCAGCCTTTAAAGGCTTCATATCTACTTATTACAAACATCCAAATATTTGTTTCAAAATTTGGCCCAAGTTTGGCTGCATTTGGGCAACATTTGTATGTGATCTCAAGTTGCATAGCAGCTATATCTCACTAGAATGAGCATACAAGTAAATTTCTTGAACAGATATGATTAGCATGGTCCCAGATATAGAGTAACACCATCTGGCTGGCAGAAAATATGTTCACATGACCTGTCTGGATCATCCTGAAACGTGACCAAGTCAACATTTGTTGTCATTTTTTGAGCTTTGGTGGTCTTTCAAGTGATGTACTGATGGTTAAATTGCATGTACAAGTATATTATATGCTAAAAACGTCAA
>QLOY01002092.1:0-20384 GCA_003313965.1 Megacollybia marginata
CCCACCTCTGCCGCATTCATTCCTTCAACTATTGTGGATAAACATTACCAGCTCTTCAACGGAGACATATCATGAGCAGAATAATTCGCTGGGATGTGGCAGGGATGGGCAGGGATATTGCAGGGATGGGCAGGGATGGTACCGGGGTGGTACCGGGGTGTTGCCTATTTCGCAGGGATGGTGCCGGGGTGGTACCGGGATGAAGGCAGGGATGTACCGGGATGCAAAAGTAAGTGTAGCCAGTAACTCCATCAATATTGAAGCTACAGACATCATTATTTGATCCTTATCAGAGACTATAGGACTTGATATGATAGAATGAACACATTGTCATTGTGGTTATGTAGTCATCCACTAGTGCCATCCCGGCCCACCCCGGCACCAAAACCGGTAAAATACCTAGACCCATCTGAAATGATTGAAGTATGGTACAGGACCAGGTCCCTGATTCAACCAAGGGACCCGACCGTTTGAACCCATTTGAAGTTGCGAGCAAGACTGTTGAACATCCGCTTCTCGTTTTGGTTGGTCTCTGGGAAGAGGTATAAGCAGTTAGCAAAGGATTTCCAAGAACAAAAAAGCCTGTCTGCACCAAAATGGGCGTTACTGTCGAGATTGAAAAGTTAACATCATGACGAATTTTTTGTGGATTTCAAAGAATGTATATTATTCTCAATATATTGGTTATTGGATCTTGTATATAAACAGGGTACTATTCATCATGTCTTCGTCATGTTCTCAGGAGTCACTCCTTGGCAGTATGCCCCGGGATGGTGCCACTCCGACCGTTACGAACGGACACTTGGCGTAATCGGTTGATTACACATGAAATGATCCTTCCATGCATGTATTGAAGGCATCGAACCACACTCACAGATGACTTCTGTTTCCATGCAGCGAAATATGTTCCTGTCGAACAGTGCAGATTATCATGGTTCTGCTACTTCTTCAAGGCCTCCGGGTTGAGCTTTAAAAGGAGACTGAAAATCCTCCAAGCCTCCTCCAAGCCTCACCTACCTCTAATCTCTCGAGCGCGACCCTTTACCCAATGAGTACTTGGAGAAACATCGATGCTGTTATCAAAGACAGACTTTACCTGGGAAAGTGAGTATTTGATCTTGGTTATTGTCAATGATATCTCATTCAAAGCATCATCGCGGCCAAATCCACCCGCTCACTAACAGAAAGAAGAATCACGCACGTTCTTTTGGTGTGCAATGAGCGCATACCAGCGGAACTCCCAAAGTCAGACATTCGTCACATGCGTATCCCTGTTGAAGATGTTGATTATGCCGATCTTCTTATCCATTTTCCGTCTGCAGTAAGATTCATTGATCAAGCCCTTCGAGACGGAGGCATAGTTTTGGTCCATTGCATCCAAGGTATCTCGCGCAGTGCAACGGTTGTCGCTGCTTACCGTAGGTTACCCTCCCTTAGAAGTAACTTCACGAGCCCTCATCGTTCATCCAGTCATGTGGGCGCGACGAATCAGTGCAACTCGGGCTCTAGAGTTTCTCCGATCAGGTAAGTCGCCCTTTTATCTCCTCAAACCATCGGCTCAATGTGGGACCAGTCAGACCCCAGATCTGGTCCAATCCTGGGTTCCAAGAGCAGTTGGTGCTCTTTGAGCTCTGTGAATACAACCCTTCACCCTCCAATAGTATTTATGCTAGCTGGAGAATCCGCCTGAGCCACGCATTGCCCCGTGTTTAATGGAACCTTCTTGATTCTCCCATCACTCCACGAGCACGGTTTCAAGCTTGAGCTCTGCTATCTACATATATACGAAGAAAATGTCGGTTCAGTTGACTCGGAGTCCATGACATTGCACAGGGACTCGTGTGCCGGTGGCGCATGACGTATACCTAAATTTGAGTGGCATTGCTGAGGAATTGAACTATTATCTATCCAACTCATAGACACCCTAAATCAAAGATCCCAATGAATGTTTCAGCGACCCATTGAATATATTTGTAGAGATGCAACTGAGAGTCTTGAGATAGAGAGAAAACTGACAATGATGTATGTACAGTGACAAATAGGGATCCGAAAAATATAGGGATCCGAAAAATGTGCACTGTATGCACAAGAGAGTAGTTTTTTGGCCATTTGGTGGCCACCATGTGAAAGCTAAGGTTGAAAAACCTAGGTACCCACATTTATAGTATGCAGCATGTCTGTCATCTTGCTGTACAATTTTTCGGTCGTAATTTTGGTGTCCAGTCACGTGATTGATTTCGTTGATCAACAGACTGCGAAAAACAATAGTATAGGATTCGAAAGAGTGGGTCTGGGGGTTTTTCAGCATCAGGATCATGATGGTGACAAGAACGAGTGCTCAAATCTATGTTGTTATCAAGTTATGGCAGGATTTTTCGCTTCCCTATAAAAATAGATTTTCAACCTGTTGAAAGTTCAATGCAATACCATGCTTTCCAGAGGGCAAATGGCTCCATTCAAAGTTTAAACCACACAATTGAATAGCATAGAATGTGATGGCAATATCACATTTTGTCCAAATGTCCATTATATTGCCTTAAAATGCAGATTTTCGGTAGATGTTTCGCTTCCCTATTTGTCACTGTAATGCCTTCACCATCGGGTGTTCTATTAAATGAAGGATGAAGGTACTCCAGCCCGCAGATTGAAGGGAGATATTCGCGTATACATGGGAAAACATAACGAGCTAAGGAAGCCAAAAATTTTCTGCCACATGCCGGTGAGTGTTACTTCCGGATATAACACTTACGGATATCTGATGATATACTTAGTCATGCCGGACTTTCATCTGACAATATAAACAGGGGAAAAAAGCTATAATGGACGTATGGAGTCTAGACTGAGCAGTAACACCCCGCAATCTTGAGCATATTGTGAGTACTTGAACGACTTGATGCTGATTAAAAGCATCGGATAGTCTTGATCTGAGCAGATCAATTTTGGTGACGATAACCACGGCCCTTCGTCTTCCATTCAAAATAATCAATGATCAGAATCATCAGTTGATCATCAGATACGGGGACCTGGACCAAACAAAGAACCAAACAACACCGTGACATCATCAATGCCAGTGCAATTTGGATGCAATCACTTAGTTTGCCATTCTGCGGTCTTGTAAAGCTTAATGGTACGCTTTGACTAACGGAATTTGATTACAGCCGTCTGTTGCATCATGGGAGGTAGTAAACTTTACTCTGCAATCTTGGGAACTATTTGCTGTTGTCTTTCAATTGTCTTTTCAATTGTCTGTTCAACTTTCCAATCTCCCTTTTCATCTTTCATGTGCTCACTCATGCTGGATTCGGAATTGGAGGGCTCCCTCTCGAGTTGCATCGGAATCTCTGAAAGAGGGTACCGGAGTTTTAATTCATCACACAAGGTAGGAAGGTAGGTACCCGTACCCCCTGCCAGCCATCTTAAAAAAATTTTGGAATTGCATCAAACTAGTATCTGATCCAAGGGGCTACCGGACCGAAAATCCCGGACCGGACGTTGGTAGGTAGGTCCAGGTCGAAGGCTCTAAAAATTTTTCTTAACATACATCCCAAATGGCCTGTAATGTCAATACAATGTATCCAAAAGGCTTCTAAACCATGTAAGCTGTACAGAACAGCAAGGGCATAGACTCCAGGTGTCTGATTCAGACATATGTTTGCACATTGCCAAGCTTAGCCAAACTGGTCTAAATATATCCCAACAGCCATTTCGGGGCTTGACATTGATTATATGACCCAAATGTTGACTATAATGTATCTTATTGTTAATAGTAACTCACTAGAGGTCACAGTTTTGGAGATAGCTTGATGGGGGCAAAGACCAAGCTGTCTAAGCTGTCGGCAACAAAGGAGAAGGAAGTGGGAGAGAGAGAGTTAGGAACTGCTTCAACTTGCAGTTCTGATTCTCTCAGCGAGAGAGGATCCAGAGGCTACGACTCCCAGACCCAAATCTCGGAGTGGGTGGGTGGGCGTTGAAGATTGGCGATATGGTTGCTGACAAGCCGAAAGATCACGCCTTTCGCTTAGTCAGCAACCCTTGAGTCCTTCGCTGGCTCGAACTCAAGTGAGCAGCTGTCTAAGCTGTCGGCAACAAAGGAGAAGGAAGTGGGAGAGAGAGAGTTAGGAACTGCTTCAACTTGCAGTTCTGATTCTCTCAGCGAGAGAGGATCCAGAGGCTACGACTCCCCACAAACAGACAGACGGAGTCCTCTGGAATCCGACTCCCCCCATTTGTCGAGAATGACAGTGGACATAGCTATGGTTATAGTTATAAAGACAACGTAGTGACAACGAAGTTCTAATCGTTGAAGATTGGCGATATGGTTGCTGACAAGCCGAAAGATCACGCCTTTCACTTAGTCAGCAACCCTTGAGTCCTTCGCTGGCTCGAACTCAAGTGAGCAACAAAGGCAGGTATGGGTGGTGGGCGGAGTTACCAAATTAGGCAAGTCACGTGACCCACAGGTAGGTAGGTTCCCTCAGTAGGGCCTTAAAAATTTAATCGACGTCCGGTACCTTATTTTTTTTCTGGTACCCCCTTGATCTGATCTTCATGCAAGTGCTGAAACCTTCAATCATAACCAAAGTTTGCAGAAGCCCTAGAGACAGCTGCAACTCGCAGGTTGGACAGGTGGTGGCTATCTGCTTAAGTAAGTCATTGCTATTTTTTTGGCACTGTCTGCATTCATGACTCACCAAGTTGCATCAGAGATACTGTGTTAAAAAGGTGAGTGGACTCACTCAGTGGTTAAATCACAACATGAGAATGTTATATAGTGACAAATGGACTAGGTAGGGCTTGAAACTGTATCCATACAGATACGGTAATATGGGACCGTAAATACTGGACGGTACCCATATTGTTTCAAATTTTGAATGGCCGTATGTTGTACAGGTGGGTACGGGTCTTTGATTGCTGAGGACTGGGCCATTGAATTGGTTTCCAAACAGTATGTACTCAATTTATTAGCTAATTTAAATACAAATTTGCATCACATATTAGTGCATACCTCATTTGTCACACCATTTTTACTGGATACTGGACAGTACGATACGGGATACTGGTGATTTGTAAGCCATCCCGTATGGCTGATTTTTCCATACTGGGTTGTCCCATGTATGATACTGGACAGCTGTATCCAGTATACGGGATGGTTTCAAGCCCTAGGACTAGGAGGAGTTAAAGCAGTATGACACTAGGTGGTCACCATCCTTTTCAGAGCTATCATGATCCTGGAAAATGGGAAGTAGAATAATGATGGAAGCAAATAAGTTAGGGCTACTCACCATGTGCAGAACTTGCAACTAATAAAGTGTTGGAATTTGATTTGAATAGCACAGCATCTTGGCCAAAGACTTCCAAAAAAGGCAGATCAGTCACATCACATGACCCAGAGGTAGGCACCCTCTAGTGTCAACCTTGAAAAATAAACTGACCCCATGTGGTATTATAATGCCAAGACCCTTGCTCTGAAGCTGTATGTTCCCTTCCATTGGATTGGTTCACATTCTCAATAGTGGTGTTCAAGGTAAGCCTTTTTCATCACTTTTCAGTGTTACTTTTTCTTACTTTCTCTCTACTTTTCATGATTTTGGCAGTAAAATGGCTCAAAAGTGAAATAAAAAGTGATCCAAAAGTAGCTGAAAAGTGCTACCTTGAACCCCCCCTCCTCAAATTTTTAGTAAAAGGAGATCAAAAGTAGGATAGTTCTCTTTTCCCATGACTGTAATGATAAAAAGGAATGCCAAAAGTAGACTAAAAGTGATGTGAAAAAGTAAAAGGATGTCCAGACTTCCTTTTCAAGCTACTTTTACTTTTACTTTTTGTTTGCTTTTTGATGAAAAGTAGACAAAAATGAAAATTAAAAGTAAATAAAAAGTAAGTGAAAAGTAAGTGAAAAGTCTTACTTTGAGTACCACTAATCTATCATCATTTTGGCAGGGAAATGTCAAAATAAGTGAAAAAGAAGTCACTTATTAGCTTTCTTGCAAAGTGAGGGTGTTCAAGCTTTTGATTATTTGGCTACTTATCAGTTTACTTATTTTTGACTTCTTTTAAAATTAGAGCCAATTATTAAATAAGTAGCATAATAAGTGGGAAAATAAGTGGCCAAATAAGTTGAGGCTTGAATGCCCCTAATTGACTTGTAGACTCAATATCACAAGCAAAGAAGCTAAACTGAGCCCACTAAGGTAGGGCTCATGGATGATCTGCAGATGTCACATCTCTAGATTAGCAGTCAGAATCTCAGGAATAGGCTTACATAATACCATTTGGGTATAGCTGCTCGAGTGGTAGGAGCTGCCAACAAAGTGGTAAACAAAATGCTTGGAAGATTGAGAGATATTGAGTGTCTTTTGGGTAATGCTGAAGGTGCAGTATTTGGTTGTCAGGATAATGCTCTTGTGTCATCTTGGGTTTGTTCCCAGATGCACTTCAAATGACCTGTGTGTGCATTGTGTAATAAGTGATGAATAAGGTACGCATCATTCTCGTGTACTACTAGGTTTGCCAATGAACCTCAGCACAGGAGATGATTCTCCTGAACTCTGAGGTTCAGATGCCAGGTGCTCGAAGCATCGGAGGAAGATCGACGACCCCGCCCAGCGTAGAGAAAAGAAAACAAATGTATATTACTAACTACATGGATCGGGTGCATCAAAACCTGACCAAGTAAACCTCGCTGAGGGAAAACCTTGGTGCAGGAAAAAGCTACCGTCCTGCAAGTGCTAATTAATTGAATGATCATTGAAAGTGGAACATGAATATTGCATGAATATTGGGGAGAGGAGGGTGGGTCATCAGAAAATTGTAGGAATCGAGCCGTCGGATTTCTTGAACGGCAGAATGGGAACGACAACAGAATCAGGATGAGAGGAAGGAAAGACGGCGGTGATATCACGTGCAACCCAAATAGGGTAGTACCATCTCGTCCATCCTTTACCTTATCTATCGCTTAGGCTTGCAGCCTCTAGCTAGCGATAAGGTATGCGTCATTCTCGTGTACTACTAGGTTTGCCAATGAACCTCAGCACAGGAGATGATTCTCCTGAACTCTGAGGTTCAGACGCCGGGTGCTCGAAGCATCGGAGGAAGATCAACGACCCCAACCAGAGCAGAGCTCCAAGAGCCAAAGGCTCGCTGGCGGTCGATGGAGATGCAAAGAAGCGCCATACGGCACGGCAAACCCCAACAGAGCGATGTGATGGAAATTTTCAGTGTGATGACAAATGTAAGATAAAGTGAAACACATAGCAAGTGCACCCATGTGGACTCGTCCCATTCCACCAGATTGATTAACCAGTACCAGGAAATAGACAGGAGAGGAGAAAAAAATCAAATAAACATAATAAACAGAACCAGGTGATGACCTGGCTCTAGCTCGGTCAGTTTGAGCTCATCTGGACCACGTAACATAAACGGGCCAGGAAATAGAAGAGTAGATCATCAGAAAATTGTAGGAATCGAGCCGTCGGATTTCTTGAACAGCAGAATGGGAACGATGACAGAATCAGGATGAGAGGAAGGAAAGACAGTGGTGATATCACGTGCAACCCAAATAGGGTAGTACCGTCTCGTCCGTCCTTTACCTTATCTATCGCTTAGGCTTGCAGCCTCTAGCTAGCGATAAATCACTTGTTTCTGAAAAAGCAATGCCCCAGCTGCTTATTTCTCTACTTATTCAGCCACTTATTCAAAATAAGTGGGAAATAAGGGAAAGCTTGAACAACCCTAATATCAATTTCAAGGTTGATATCTGAGATGGTGATGCCAATCTGAGAACAGACTTGCATACTAGGCATGCATTAAATACTCCAGGCTGGATACTAATATGAAGATGGTCTGACTCTACCACCATCCCCTAAAAGCCCCTGAATGAGTTGCTCAACATACTGGATCAAAGGCTAAATGCATAGAACAACCCATTCCTGCAGAAAAAAATGATTATTAACAGATCATAATATTGACATAGCTACAAAATATATCTGCCTCTTAATTTGGGTTTGGTACATGCCCATTTCACCAGGTGTTGAACCCCCATTGCATGCCCAGTGAGTCTGCAAGTTATTGGTTGCATTCAATTGATCTCGAGTCAAATTGTAATATGAATTTGTGGTTAACCTTAATCACAGAGTAGAATGCAACTGAGTTGTATTCAGTATGCTATGCTCAAAAAGTGTGACAGTGTAAGGCTAAGGCTAACTATGTGACTACAAGCCTATCTATAATGTGACAAGATAAATAAATACAAACAATGGTAAGTATAATCATTGGTAAGTAATGCAAGCACAGTAGGACATGATATTGAGTGGAAATAAGAGTCTCCAGATGTTCATTACACAGATCTAATCATTTGAATGCATCACTAAATTGTCCACATATTTCCAAAGCTTTCCTGGGCATTATGAGTTTATTGATGAAAACTTTTCTAAGGATACTGATTAAGGAACATAACAATTGGCCCATCCAGTACCAAGTTGACAATTCTGGAAGTCCACAGTTAAAGTGCCATTGTTTGAATGATCCGTCTGACCTTTATAGATATGGGACCTGGGCAGAGGCTAGAACCAAACAAAGAACATTGATGCAATCACTTAGTTTGCCGTTCTGTGATATAGGTCTACACTTTGGCTAACAGAATTCGATTACAGCTGTCTGTTACCAAGGGGCTACCGGAAAAAAAATAAACTAACCTACGTTGATTAAATTTTTAAGGCCCTATCCAGGGAACCTACCCACCTGTAGGTCACATGCCCTTCCTAATTTGGTAACTCTGACCTCTGACCATACCTGTCTTTGCCCCCATCAAGCTGTCTCCCACAACAGGAGTTGTATATTCAATAGTGGTGTTCAAGGTAATCACTTTTCAATGTTACTTTTTCTCTACTTTTCATGATTTTGGCAGTAAAAGTGAATAAAAGTGAACAAAAGTAAAGTTGAAAAGTGACGAAAAAGGTGAACCTTGAACCCCCCCCCAAGGTAATTTGAGGAAAAGGGGATGAAAAAGTTGTGATCTCACTTTTCCCATATCACTCAGCAAGCATGCAGCATAAGATTGCCATGACAGCATGCTATAAGATGCAATGCCAAGCATTGTCCCCATCATTCCCCAACCTCCCTCAACATCACTGAGCATGGGGACCAGGCCCTTCAAGACCCTCAAATCTTATCAGCTCTGTCTCACTCTGTTAGGAATTGTACTACAATAGTGGTGTTCAAAGTAAGCCTTTTTGGCCACTTTTCAACACCACTTTTTCTCTACTTTTTGTCAATTTGGCAGTAAAATGACTCAAAAGTGAAATAAAAGTGATCTAAAAGTAGCTAAAAGTAGCTACCTTGAACCCCCCCTCCTCAAAGTTTTAGTAAAAGGAGAGAAAAAGTAGATAGTTCTACTTTTCCCATGACTGTTAATGAAAAAAGGAATGCCAAAAGTAGACTAAAAGTGATGTGAAAATGTAAAAGGATGTCCAGACTTCCTTTTCAGCTCCTTTTACTTTTACTTTTTGTTTACTCTTGGATGAAAAGTAGACAAAAATGAAAATTAAAAGTAAGTAAAAAGTAAGTAAAAAGTAAGTAAAAAGTCTTACTTTGAATACCACCAATATACATCAAGGTACTGAAAGTGAGGAACACGATGAGGCAGGGATGGCAGCAATGACTGACACAGGCAGTGGACACGATGGTGACAGTGCTGACAAAGATTCCTGAGTTTGAACTGCTGAATGAGCTGAGTGAAGAGGAAAATCCAAAAGTAGATGAAAAGTGATGTAGTTGTCAAAAGGAAGTCCTGACTTCCTTTGGACTGCCTTTTCCTTTTTGATCAAGAGGGAAGACAAAAGTAGATGAAAATGAGAATCAAAAGTAAGTGAAAAGTAAGCAAAAAGTAAGCAAAAAGGCTTACTCTGAATACCACTAATTTTTGGGCCTGCTTGGTCACCCAACATGGCTTGCAGTGTCAAAAATGAGTCGGTTCTGTCAGGATATATTTGCACCTATTTGGCTATGTTTGGCTATGTGCAAATACAAGTCCAAATCAGACTCCTCAGACTCCTCACTGTTCCATGCATATTATATTGTTTAGAGGTCTTTCAGCCCCATCATATTCTTTCGGACTCATTATATTGACATTATGGGGCATTTTAGACCTATGTCAACAAAATTTTTTCGAGCCTCTGACCTGGACCTACCTACCAACATCCAGTCCAGGATTTTTGGTCTGGGGGGCCCTTGTCTGTTATGAGAGATGATGAACTTCACTCTGTAATCTTCAATTTGCTTCGGAACTGCCTACTTGCTGCCATCCTCTTTCAATTCTTTGACAGGTTGGCACCCCACAATCTTGAGCATCTTTGAGAATACTTGAATGACTTGACACTGATTAGAAGTATCAGATAGAGTATCAATCTGAGAGTAGATCAAACTTTGGTGATAATAACTATGGCTAATTCAAGTCCTTCTTCCATTCAAGTTGTATAAAAATAATCAGTGATCTGATCTTTATAGATATGGCTCAGGCATGGTCTAGGACAAAACAAAGAGCCAAACAACACATCACTGATGCAATCACTTAGTTTGTGGTTCTGTGGTGCAGGTCTTGTGAAGCATTCACAGTATGCTTTGGCTAATGGAATTCAATTGCAGCTGTCTGTTGTGGTATGAGAGATAGTGAACTTTACCCCCCAATCTTCGATTTGCTTTGCAGCTGTTGTCTTCTTTTCAATTCTCTGACAGGTGGTTCAACTTTCCAATCTCCATCTTTCATATGCTCACCTGAATTTGACTCAGAATTGGAGAGCTCCCTCTCAAGTTGCATCAGAGTCCTGAAAGCCATATGTTCCCTCTTATTGGATTGGTTCTTGATTGGTTCACATTCTCAATCTATTGCTAAGCAGGTGCATTCACTGGGCAAGATACCAGTCATTCAGCATTGCACTCCCACCTTAAAGAACAGGGACATGTATCTGTACATAGCAATATTTGCCTTGCTCCTGTAGAGCAGATGTACATATTTGAAATATGTGTGTAATGATTTATTCACCTGTCTGAAAATCATTACATTCAACTTTGACTCAACTATGTAAACAGTGTATCATTATGAAGATACTCAAATTTTCATTGTCATCAAGAGACCTAAATAGGTTAAGGTCAATGTGGCTCAACTTAAATTAACTCTGAGATAATGCCCTATACAAATGCAAACAAGAGGACAAAGAGACGCTCACACGCTCTATCAAATGGAGAACCGACTACTAGTAACACAGGCGCAACTTGAAGACTGGTTTATTACCAGTTGCGAACGATATAGCACACCGAATAAACATTTATTATTGATGTGGAATCTTTTCAAACTCAGTATTAGGAAAAGCAAACATTACCTCGACGTAGCAAGAGACTTCTCTGCCTATGAAATCATAAAGGAAGATGAGGAAAAGATATTCAAAGACATTTACTCAAGAGACAACAACGCTCTCTTAGAACTGCACACACTTGAACAGTCGCTCCGCACTCTATATAGAGTGCTTACATACAATAGCTCAACCTACAACATCCAATCCGATCCGACCAGTCTGTGGGCAGACACCAATTTCACCACTGCTTGATTTAACCAGATACATAACCAGCATATACAGACCAGACCACTTTGTAACCCACATACAAGCAGACAGATCATACCACGTTTATCGCAATGTATATGTCAGATACATCCCATACATCCCAGACATCCGATACGACCCAGAAAGAAAATGTTTTGAACCGAAAGACGTTATCATCACAACAGACTTCCTTGAAGAAGCGCTAGAGGAATACCGATTCCTTGACACCTTTGTGGAAGATCTTGAAGATATTCCAGTACCATTCGAAGAAAGCTTCTTCACTCCACCCGAATTGCCACAACCAGACACACCAAGGGTTTCTTTCAAAGAACTCACACCTGAACTAGAAACACTACCTGAACTCCCATTCATCAAGAAGGAACCAGTAGAACCTTCTATATCAAACACAAAGTCAGTTCCCCAACAGCAAACTCTACAACCAGTCAAAACATCACTATGTAAATCATGATGGACGTCGACGCCCCCATGCCGTCAACATCAGGAAAAGCCCCATATACACCACAGAACCACTGTACTACTACTCAAAAGAATACGGCCATGTGGACTCATGCATCATACGACAATTAGGATGGTATGTATCACGAAGAATGGAGGGAGACTACTACATCCGTGTCCTTGGAAAATCCCTTGAAAAAGCCAAATACGAGATTCACAGAGACAGGACAGAACACTCTCTGGTTGGAGAGATAGTACAGCTGTTCGAATCAACCACAGGGATAATGGGAACCATACTAGCAGAACCAGTGAGTGGAGGAAACACTGTCATCATATTATTAGACGGCATCCCAAAAGACAAACCACCTGAACAAATTACACCCACACCCACAGTAACAATGACAATCAGCTCAAAAATCAAAATTGCTAGACCACCTAGGTTTACAGGTGAGAAGAAGAACTGGAAAGGATTCCTTCTAGCAGTTGACACCTACCTCATGGCTTATGTGGATGAATTCAGAGATGATGAACGAAAAATATGGTTTGTCATCTCATACCTTGGAACAGAAGACAGGTCGCCATGCATTGCATCGGACTGGCTCCGAAACTGGAAGGAATCCCACTCTTACAACGGCACCCTCATGACAAATGACTTCAAAGGATTCATCACAGATCTCAAAGAAGCCTTTGAAGATCCAAACCTAAAAGTCAATGCCGCCAACAAACTTCAACACCTCAGACAAGGGAAAGACACCCTAACTGAGTACTTCACCAAATTTGAACTCAAAGCCGCCACGGCAGGATACCGACAGCTAGACGCTGTCCTCATCAATCTTCTTAAAAGCCAGGTACAATTGGAAATACAAGCAGAGCTATACAGAGGAGGAATACCAATTCCTACCAACTATGCCAGAATGAAACAGAAGTTATACAACATTGAAATGGTGCTCAAAGAAGAAAAATCAAGATCAAATGCCTTTCACACTGGAGCTCCAATCCCTCCCTGACACAATACATACACACCACCACAACGACACAGCACTACCTCCTCGGAAAGCACATCAAATGGAGAACCCATGGACACACCAGATGCTGTAGCATCTATGCATAAATTACTGACAGCTTTCCAAAGAGATTTTGAATAGATTCTGGACAGCTAATATATGCATAGCCTGGCAGAATATGGCAGAGCCACGGCACGATATGGCAAACACGGCATGAATTGATTTACAGTTGACTTGCTCGTAATTCCTAAGGTAGAAATTCATAAACTTCATAATTCATCAACATTGGCCAGGGACATGCCTTGTCCCACTATGAAAAATTTGATATTTCATAACACCTAATTCATAGAGTCTGCCTGCCAAATATGCGTTATTGGATCCCACGGTCTGAACCAATTTCAGACGGAACAATGAGTTTCTAACAAGGAACAAAGGTGTCCAAGCTGCAAATATGGTATATAAATGGTAAATAGTTTGTTGCAAGTTTGTTGACAACTTTCCCCACTTCAAATGACTAAAGATCTCGTCGAAAAGACATGTAAACCATGTACCACACCCTATCCAACAGGTCTGAAGGGTCCCAGAGCACTAAAGAAGGCCTACAAGTCGTCAGCAAAGGACATCAGCACCAAAAAGCAGAACCTCACACTTGGAGACTGGCTCAATGTCTTCAGTTTTGTTGATGCGCACCCTGGCATGGGTCAACAAAAGATCTGCACTCACTTTGCAACCAGACCGATGAAAGATGGCGGGGCATTGATCTTTGACCAGTCGACACTCTCTGCATGTCGAAAAGAACTTGAGGAACGTGCCAAGTCCACTGCAAATGCGCTCTCTACCAAACACATGTGGGTTGTGACTTGTTCACAGGTCGAGAAAGTGTTGTTTCTCTGGGCAAAGAGCATGGAAGAGAGAGGAGAGACGGTGAATGGTGCCATGCTCATTGAGAAGAGACACCACTTCAAGGAATTGCTCAAAATTCTGCAAGAGCAGCATCTCGAGAGCAATGGCTGGGTTGCATCATTTTGCAAGACCTACGGAATCCACGAGATTCGGTGTCATGGTGAGGCTGGTTCAGTTGACCTGGAAGCTGTCGAGGCAGAAAGACGATGTCTGGCACCAATTCTTGCCCAGTTCAATGCTGATGATATCTTCAACAGTGACGAGACAGGTCTCTTCATCTTCGCAACGCCGGATCATGGGTTGGCAACACAACAAATGTCTGGAAAAAAGCAGTTGAAGTTTCAAATCACTCTGTTCTTCATTGTCAACTCCAGCAGCACAGAGAAACTCCCAATCTTCTACATTGGCAAGGCAAAATGTCCTTGAGCGTTTGGCAAGAAAGAACCAAACCAATGTGGCTTTGAATATGCCAGCAACAAGAAGGCATGGATGACCAGTGAGCTATTCGAGGGTTGGTTGAAGAGGTTTGATAGACAGATGCACCAGCAACACCATCATGTCTTGCTCTTGCTTGATAACTTCAGCGGACACGCATGTGGTTACAGTCCAACTAACATCACAGTTGAATTCTTCGAGCCGAACATGACATCCTTTATCCAACCACTCAATGCTGGAATCATTCGCTGCTTTAAAGCTCTCTACTGAAGGGCTCTCTGCCTTCGCGCTATTGATCGCGATGAAGCCGGTGAATTGGACATTTACAAATTGAACATTCTCGAAGCGATGATTCTTGTAAAAGAATCATGGCAGGAGGTTACAGACATGACAATAAAGAATTGCTGGAGGCATACCAAAATTCTACCCTCCAATCCACCAGAACCTCAACCTGAACAAAGCACTCAACAACCCCCCAAATCCATTCCCGCTCCCTCCTCGCAACTGACTCTCAATCCGAAAGGCATCATGGTTCTGCATAAGCTTGCCACTGGTGACTTGATGTTACTGCAGGCTGAAGAGGAACTCCAATCGCTGTTTGGCAAGGACTTCAGCAGGATGTGGCAAGATGGACTGAACACGGCAATGGTGGATGAAGACAACGACACCTGTCTGAAGGCTGTTGAGGCCTTTGTCCAATCTGTGAATGGAAAACCAGTGAAGCCAAAATGAAAAGGAAAAGGGCACCTCATTCCCACCAAAGCGACACTGATCCAGATGCAGACAGCTGAACAGGACCTTGAACAAGCCCTCGGTGATCTCAAAAATTGTCGACGAATCCACGGGGCGGTTCCTACAGTCAGTGACCTTATCAATGATCCCAAAGAGAATGAGATCAGTGAATCTTCTTACCGGTTCCAGTCTGATGAAGAAATTATTGCAGCCGCGCAACGACAGCTGGACATTGAAAGGGGAAAGATTATTGAGGTTGAGGATGCTGATGCTGATGAAGATGAAGCTCAGCCAGAGTTTTCTGACCCCGAGATCCTTGACTTGTGTCGCAAACTCGAGCTGGCAGCCATTCAGAAGATGGATGCAGGAATGGCGATTGAATTGCCTTGTCTTTTGAGGCAATTCAGAGTGCATGTGAGCCAGGAGATGGAGGCTGCAAAGAAACAGGTAATGCTGGATGACCTCTGGGTTGTAGAAGACTGGCACGACAGCAGCAGCGATGTGGAGATGGGTGACGTGGCAGGGCCATCATCACGTGTTGTATAAATAGTGAAAAATAAACCGAAAAATCGAATATATCCTACGGCATAAATGTCATAGTTCATAGCCTTGGCATGGGGACTGACATTATGAATTATGAGCAAGTCAACTGTATTTAAATTATATAATATAAAACCTATGCATAGATTATGGACAGACTACCAGCCCTATACAGTACTACATATAGGACGATAATAGGCCTGCGATGCTATATATATATTACCTGATATAGTATGCTTATGCATAGGTCACATGATCATATACCATAAGTAGAAAAGGCACTAGAAGCCTATATAACACTACATATAGGACAATAATAGGCCTGCAATGCTATATATATTACCCGATATAGTATGCTTATGCATAGGTCACATGATCTTATACTATAAGTAGAACAGGCTCAAATATATGCATTTGAGAGCTGTAACTGATATAAATATAGTGTATATGTATAAGAATTAGGCAGATCACGACATGCCTAGCATGCCCAGATTAGGCAAGTTATAACCATGGGAACTTTTGACTTCTTTATATGAACAGATGCAGAATTTCAATGTGGTTCTAATGGTGGTATTCATTTTGCTATACATGCTCTTGTTCTTGCACAATTTGCATTTTATTTTCAAAAAGCCGGCAGTGAAAATATAAATAGACACATACAACTCCTTAAGAGGCATGTATATAGCCTTATATGGATGTATTCACTTGTCATAGGCTTATATTCAACTGCTATAGGCCAGTATACCCTAATACTCAACCTATCTTTCACTCTGCATACTTGGCCCCAGTCAATAATAGCCTTTGCGTATATTGAATGCTAGTCAATAGATAGTGAATCAGTCAATCCCAGTCAATAGATAATGAATCTCAGTCAATAGGTATTCAATACAGTGTCAGTCTATAGGTTTTGGATATATCTCAGTTTCAGGCCTAAGTCAACCTAGCTTTCACTGCCCTCTGGCAGACCATCCAAGCCTTTGATGGCTTCAATATTCAAGATTTGAGGTCTACCATATTGGTAGATTCACTGAGAGTATTTATCAGCAGATCCATCAAGAAATGAAAAAGTGTGAAAAAGGGTCCACCCATTGGTAAGGTTACCAATCGCAATGCTCCAAAGGGTGTTTGAAACATTGTGTAATCTCTTGAAGACACAGCTAGCATTCACTCATCATATCCTATGTACAAATTGAACATGCCTCCACAGGCTCTTCCTGCAAATTGCTCCACAAGCACTTCAGTCACTGGGGGCAGTCCTGAATGCATGATCGTTACTTGATTTAATGGTTCCAACAAATGCACTAGTCTTAAGCTTTTTCCATCCTTTTTAACTATGCAGAACCATCTCAATCAGTACAATGAGTTCAATGGTTCGTAGACCCCACGTCTATCTTCATTTTTATTATCTTGCAAACCTCCAGATATAATCCTGGTGGGATGGGTATGTTTTTCAGTGCCCAAAGTATATGTTCTACTACTGGCATGTCCACTGGCGGGAACATGTCCTCGCAGAATTTTCCCCTTTTGGTATCATCCCAGGCGAACGCCTCGTTCTGCTTGGCTATTAAATCATGGATGATTTTGCGCTCCTCAGGCCATAAGAAGTCTCCCTTATGAGCTTTATCCATCCCTATCTTTTGTTCTTCAGTGTACCTTCCCATTGGAACGAAGTCCAGTGGTTTCGGGTCTAGGGCTGGCATCCCCACGAGCAGGTCTCCCAGTACTTTTCTCTCTATCCGGAATTGCTCTGGTAAGGTACCCATCACAGGTTTAACCTTCAAAGCTACCGGTTTATATTTCTTCGTTGCGAACTGCTCTTTCAATGTACAGCTGTCACAGTCACAAAACTCTTGGGGGCTTCCCGGTTTGGGTTCTAAGTATCCGCAGTGTCAACTGTCTGCTACCTTAGTTTTATTTTCGATTTTCTCCGTTAATAATTGTATTTCTATTTCCTCTCTTCTTTTGTTTTCACTTTCTGAAGGCGGTGTTACTTTATCCTCCAATTTCTGATATAATTGATCTTTACCCGTGAACTCACAGCTGCCTCCCTTCTCGGTAAGGTATGCATTGAGCATCAGTTGCGATTCATCATTGAACCCCTGTTATTCATTTAGGGTGGCTGCTAAGTATATGTCCCTTACCTCCCCTTCTGTGAAGCACTTGCTGAGAGCCGGAGTCGTATAGCTGATAGCCCCTATTGGCTCCCCTGCTTTGTCGGTCTCAATGATTAATGCGAACTCTCCTTGATCCGGGATCAATTCCTCGAAAAACCGTCAGTTTCTCTGATGGTTTCAGTTTCCCGTGCTCGAAAGTCGCTACTGTGTTTCTCGCTCCCGAGTTAGGATCTCTCAAAGCGATGGTCTGGCTTCCATCTGATCGATTTTGAACATTACTTTCCGTAATAACCTCAAACAGCCTTCCTAGCAATACCTGATAGGCTGGATCGTTGATGATATGCACTTGTAGATATATGATTATGTCCCCAAACCTGAACGGTACATTCTTCGTGAGCCCTAGGCTCTGATCGATGGTTTTGTTCGCACTTTGTAATTGTATAACTATATCAGGGTCCCAAGATAACCCTAATTCTTGAGCTACTGTCAACAACATGCGGATACGATCTGTGATCCACCATCGATCACACTTTCGTATGCTTTAATGCCATTGATGGTGGGGAATATCGTTCGCAGTCCTAGTGACTCCTTTGCCACTATCATATTTGCTAATTCTTCTTTACTTCCCCCCGCTGCTAGAAACTGTTCCACTGGGTCTGTAACACACATCGCTCCCAGTGGTACTTTGCCTACACGATACTCTGTCATATAAATCTCGGCTTTTGGCGCCTGCGGACTGGCAGGGCTTCCTTGTCATTGATTTCTTCTATCATAGTTGTTTGTTTAGTTGGAATTGGTATCCTCTTTTGTGTAATTTCGTTTTTAACATAGTCCCTTATGCCTTTTGAACTCCCCAATAAACTTCTAATCATCAGCTTGATAGGCAGATCGAGTAATCTTTGCGATATTTCAGGGGTGGCATTGTCTTCCTCGACTTTGGCTCTAAGTCGATACCTATTTCCTATTTGTCTTTCTTCCTCTGGTTCTAAGGGAACCAGTTGTGGTACTGGTGCTTCTTCGCTGATTGGCGGAACTGCCATATATGGTAAGTTTGTAGTTTTCACTGGTGCCGGGGCTGCTGGCTGCTGGCTCTCATTTCTTGTTCATTTTTATTGATTATTTTCTTGGCTTTTCTTGGAGGACCAAATCTCATGCTCTTATCTGGCTCTCAATCCCTCCAGTTTTGTCAATTTGGACCAGGTCTCGTTCTTACATTCTCCGGCACCCTATTTGAACCCTGATTCTCAGTATTTGCAGGTGCCTTCCTCGAACCTACTGAAAACCCTGACTGTTCTCTGGCTCGTTGCTCTGTGAGGCCGCTCCTGTCCTCGTCAAGACATTCTGTCCTTGCAGTGCGTTTATCAAGTTAACAACCTCATCCATGGTATAGACAGCCGATCCTCCCTTTTGAGAGGGTAGGTTTGTATTAGATTGTGGATTTTGTACTGGAGTCACATTTGTTCTAGCAGGCTTGCGTGCTAGTGGCCTTTCCATATTATCTACTTTTCATCTTAGAGAACTCAATTCATACCGGCTATCAAATTCTCCTGCAACCTGTGGGATTGCATCTGTTGTTGATATATGTCCATAGTTGGATGTCCATACCAACTACTTGGCAGCAGACCCATAGCAATGAGTCCATCCCGTTCTGCCTCCCAGTCTTCAATTAGAAGTTGGTGTTGTATGTGTTGTTGGCGCCCATTTCTTTGAGCCCAATACGTTTCGATGCGGAACCACGGTGCTGTTGAGGTGTTAACCTCTTCAGGCAATAGCTCCCCACCTGGTAATTGATATCCCTGACCACTCAGTGATCGTACGATCCATCCTTTAGTTAAAAAGGCAATAAAATGTTCACATTCTGTCCTGGTTCCCAACAAAAATAACAATTCTGATCATGGCCACCCATACGGTGCACATGTTGAAATCTGCTGTTCTGAATGCCTGCAGGCCCTAGGTAACCATGACCTTGTCCTGGATATTGTTGTCTTTGTTGCGGCATACTCTGCTGAGCCATCTGCGTGCGGATGGTTTCCATTTCTTGCTTCATAGTATTTTCGAAACTCTTCTGAGTTTCATGCATGTAACTTTGAATAGACTGTTTGAGCGATTCTATATCTAAAGGTTCAGTTTTCACAGTGGACAGTGCAATAGCTGAAGCCATCGTGGACCTGCTACAGCTTGAGCTCGCTCCACATTCTAATTCACAGCCCTGGTTCATGACTATCAAGCAACCCAGAATGTTTACTAAAGTATCCTATATTAATTTGAATTAACACTCCATACAAAATTAAGTATATAAATCATAGACAAAAGGTGGACCAAATCAGGGCTTTTGTGTGAATTTTAACTCAGTCAAAACAAAGGATTTCAGCCAGAATTTTGGCCCCTTCAGAACAAAGAACTTGATAATATATTTTAACTTAGAACAAAGGGAGATTTATTAATACATTTTAATTGGAGAACAAAGAGAGATTTATTAATACATTTTGACTGAAGAACAAAGGGAATTTTAGTAATGCATTTTAATTGAAGAACAAAGGGAGATTTTGGTAATACATTTTAAGTGGTGAACAAAGGGAGATTTATGAATGCATTTTAACTCAAGAACA
>QLOY01002101.1:0-17326 GCA_003313965.1 Megacollybia marginata
ACCCTGTGTTGTTTATTGCAATCCCGCTACCCCCTTGACTGGGGTATATACGAGTTGTGACACCTCACACACTCGGCTAATATACCGTAATTTACACAGTGACATGATCTCAACATACTCGGATACTATATTAGGTAGTTTATGTAATTCAACTAGGTATGAGTTCAAGTTATTGGGGGGGGATTAATTCGGGTGTGGCCTTACAAAGTTAGGAAGTTATATGGCCCTAAAGGGCCATCATAGCCCTAACTTTTTCGAGGTTCCCGCTCAGTTGCGCACACCGTCATCGGGCAGCCAAGCTGCCCAAATTTTTATGGGGGGGGACCAAACCCTAACCCTTGAACCCGGTGCCATCACATGCCTATCGGAGTTACCTTATCAGGCTGATGATGCCCGACTGTGTTTAAATTAGCCGAGTGTGTAATTATCTCATGATTTAGCCGAGTGAGTAAGGTGTAACATTTCGTGAATACACCCTTGACTGCCCTTGTGCATACACTGGGTCCACAGCCAAATGCAAAATGTGTTCACACAGCAGTCACATCAAGAGCAGCGACACATAGAAAATCACCCTGTTAAGGATGCAGAAAGAATGCAGGCAGAAAGACACATCAAGGATGAAATCACTTTTGTTGTCTATCACCTGGTAAGCATGATTCTTATCTGCGGTAAATACACATACTTACAACATTCACTTTAGGGTGACCCAGATCCAATAATTCTTGTTCTTCAGGACAAGCTCAATGCTCAAGGCCATCTTCAGCTTACAACCAGTCTATTAGAAGAGCTCGAACTTTTTGGTCCCGCTATCAATCCTACCCACATCTTGTTACATCTTCCATCAGCGCTATGGGCTACAGTCACAGTTCCTGGCCATGTTATACATCTAGGGAACCAATGTGCCATATTTCTAAGGGAGCGAGGTGTCATACAATGTGATGGATTAGACCATTTAAAGGAAACTCTTCTTGGTACCAACATAGTGGGTCGACCTCACCTCTTCAACAATCTGACCCAGCAGTGCAAGGAGATAAAAACCAAGCTTGACTCACATCTTATCACAATCACACCACCTCCTTGCAAAGGGTCCAGTATGCCTCCGTGATCACAGTCATCAGCTTTGTCCCAAAATCAGTGCTCTCTCTCACCTCCATCTTGTTCCCAGACACCTCTATCATCACACAAGCAACACAACATCTCAGCTTCAGTATCCCCACCACCACCTCCTGTTACTATGCATCCAAAGTGTATGTGACGCAAGTCACCAACTCCTCCTGATAGCTTGCCCAGTCAATATACAGTGTCACCCTCTCCTGCAGATGATCCTCTCACTTCACCTGAATTCACTCCCTTTCTTCTATCACCATTGAAACCCTCTAAGCTGAAACCCTCCAAGCCTCACATTATTGATCTTACATCAAGCGATTATTATGTCAAGGATGTTGTCACATGTATCCAAGCCATTATGGATAACAAGCCATCATCTTGTCACACCAACACCAGCATCTTTCTTGAATATTTTCCTCAACATACCATGATAACAAGAACTGTTGGTTTGTGGCTCCTGAGGATCCACAACAGAAGGCATTACAAGCAGGGTGTACTGCAGATGGACTCTGGAAAGTCTTTGCAAAGGACAACCCCATGCCACATGCAGCTAAGAAGGCTGCATTGAAATGGGTTCATAAACAACATTAATTCACAACATAAACAACATGAATTCACAACATAATCTTCTACATTATACTATTATCTAAAACACTGTAGCTTTGTAATGCAGCAACATAGCCAATCTGTAGTAAGTTTGTATCTGACAATGATCACACGACATGATGCAACACACTCTTGAAATACAACTACCACCTACAGTGATAACTAGTACCAAGCAACAGCGATACCTTTTGGAGATGCTTGTATGCTCCTTTGTGACTCATCTGCAGTTGGCATCTGTCCTAACAATCCTCTAGGCCGAGTCTATGACTGTCAAACAATGTCTTTTCCTCATTCTTTTCTCACTCTCTCACCATTGTGGTTCTCTTGAGGAAGCTTTTGACTGGGTCAATGGCTTCTCTGATGAAGACCAACCAGTCACTGATCCTGCACCTGGAAATCTTGATGCAGACTGGTACTGGGTTTCCAAGGATGAATTCTATTTCTACACTGTCAACAATCAGTTGTTCCCTTCTGGCAATTCATCCTCGCAACCACTGGCCAACAACAACACCTGCTATAACTGGCTTCTGATGGACAAAATGCACCGGGCAGCAGATAAGCTCCAGGATTTATTAGACCAAGATCAAGAGAAGGAGGATAGGAAGCGGCATCAGTGACTGTTGAAGAGACTATTGGAAGCAAAGTCAGTCAGGAAAATCCATACATTACACAAAGTGAGTCAATGAAGTAGAATATTGAAGCTTGTAGAACATCATAGTAACTGTACCCAAATCTACCAGTATTGAGGCTCATAGCCACTTTCTCTCAACTTCTCCCAAGTTTGCTCATTGCGCATCATAATCATCTGATCGAGGAAGAAGCAATACTTCCCAGCTGTCATCTCATAGCAAATTGAAGAGAAACCACCAAGCCATACATTTGTCTGCTCAGCAATTGAGGTTAAACCACCATCCACCATCATCAGTCATAAGCTCTGGAAACGCTGCGGGATTGTAATTTTCTTGGCACCATGTGTCCTCAGAATGCCTGGCATCAAAATGAAACACATCAACGGCCAGACCAATGTCCTCAAAAAACTTGTTTGTGTTGCTCCAGACATGCTTTGAAAGAATGCAGTTAGCATCATATATAAGGTGGTTGGGTTTACAAAAGGAATGATAGGTCTTTTCAACAAATTCCTAGATAGATGTGATATGAGTGCATTTGAATGCCTTAGAAAACCAGCACTTACCACTACAGAAGGGATGGCCTCAGCTCCATAGAATGTTGTAGAAGCTATAATCATTCCACATGGCATGACAAGCAACTGTTCATTATGTGTTTGACCATGTCCTATCTTGATTTTTAACTTCTTCGTCATCGGCTGCAGTACATCAATGTTCTCTTCAGAGAATGGTCGGCCATTTAAATCCAACTCTGCAGCAAACTCTTCCCTGACTCGATGCTCCTCTTCATCATCCATGTCCCCAAACTCAATATGGCTTGATACTGCCTCTGGGTCCATCGCATTAATGATTTGAGCTTTTCAAAGACGCTCCTTGAGTTTGAAGTGCGCTTTACCTCTGGCAACATGCTGGCACTCGAGAGTCTGATGCTCAAAGTCTGCACATGTGTGTTTAGTATGAGAGGTAGTGACAACAGGGGCAGAACAGTCAATAACTGCACACTGCTGTGCTAGATACACATGATCTGTACAGAACCAATCATTGTTTTTAGCGAGAGGTGTCTTGCATTTATGACATTGGCATGAGACATGTCCCATGCAGTTGCCATCACTGACAACAGCTGACACCTCCATTGCAGCTACAAATTGTAAGCAAAGGACACAATCTGTCCAAACAATACTTACATTCCATCTCTGTAGCAGGATATTCCTGGACACATTTCTTGCAGTGGTGGCATACTTCAGGCTGGCCATGTAGCTGGATGCGAAGGTTACACTCTTCAATAGCTTTGTTAAATTGGTGCTTCTGGTCTCCAGTGTGTGGAGTGGTGAGAGTACATTCACGAGTGGCACAGTCTTCTAGTAAGGACAAGAGAAAGAATCCGTCAAGAGCCTGTGAGCCATTGAGACAATTTGATACTGCCCAGTCATCAGGAATCGAGTTAAGAGCAGTGCTGCAAAATGAAGATTGATATATATTTGCTGAGTTTGACCATGATACCCTATTTTATATCAGTAATGGCTAAAAGTGAATATTGAACTGCTAGACCAGGCCTGGTTACTAAATCGCCATGTTTGTAGTAGGCACATCTCAGCGAACTGATGCTCACCAATCTGCAATATGTTGGGTATGCCCCCATAGTAATGTTGTTGCTGATTGTAAGCATAGTAATCGTGATGTGACAGCCATTGCATCTCATATGTACAGAGTAGGTAGGTATAGCATCCCAGTCCATGGTATAGAGAATGACCTGACAAGCTTCACATCATTGAAGCTTGAAGCCCTTTGATGCTTGTGAGCAGCCCTGGATCACACAGGTATGTCTTGGAGGCCAGAGAGTATGTTGTGATACTACACAGAATCAAGCACTGAGCCCACCAGCTAGAACTGACTTACCAAGCCCATAGTAATGTCCATGTTGATGAAAGATAGCTTCAATGTCTGCTTCTGATACTCCTGTGAAAGAGGAATGGTCCTCCTGCCAGATAACTTCCTTGAGAAGTGTCCAGCATTGTGTGACAGTATCGGCATCAAACCACATGCCTCAGTAAGAAAACCGATGATTGCAGATGGGAGGAATAGAGGTGCAATTTGGGGTGAGTGGGTAGATGCCTGGACTAGAAGAATCTCATCTTTGAGCTTTGTTGCAAGGGTGAAAAACAGAAGGAGTTGTTGTAATGTTAAGCTGGGAAATGAGGTGATATTCTTGGCAAGCTCATTGCAGAGCTCACCAAAGAGCATAGTCAGAGAAGGTTTAAATGAAGAGATACACAGGAGCTGTAGAAAATGTTGTGGTAGGTCTGCAATGTGACCTTGTCACATGAATGTCACATTGTGTGACTCGCATCCGAAATAGGCATCCTGAAGGTACAGACAGACCAGCTATTACAGCCTATACATATGAATACACATGACCAAAGGACCATATCCCTTGGGGCAGAAGGTAGGGGCAGAGGGGCAGAAGGGGCAGAGTCCCCATTTCCCGAATGCTCTTGAAATGGCTTGCGACAGCCTTGAGTTCGGAATCGGACTTTGAATACTGTGACAATGTGACATTGTTCTTTCAACAAGTGGCACTCGGAGAGTCTGAGATGTTCATAGGCTTGGGAAGGTCTATTTGACTATTAAAATACTCCTGTATGGAATAGAAGGACTAAGAGGTGGTTTGAAACTACATGTGGCTTCATACAATGCCAATAGACTGTCTGCCGTGGCAGTCAGGTTCAACATGGTAGGCTTTTTGCGAAACTACACTGTTGATACAAAATGACTGAGACTTGAATCAAGTAATCAATGTCTATGATATGACAGAGACTTGAGACTCAATGGAGCCACAGATAAATCACTGACATGTGACCATATTGCAACGTGCTTTCACCATGTGAGGGCCAAAAAAAGATGGAGGGGAAAGGAGTCGTAATTTTTATCAAGAAAGATATAGTATTTCTATCTTGATTTCATATGATAAATCATTTGTAATACTATTGGTTTTTCGGGTGTAACCAAACACATCAAAGGAAAGATTTTAGGGCCATAAAAGTTAAAGTCCCTTTGTCCTGAAAACTTTTACAGCCATAAAATGTTTTCTTTGACATGTTTTGTTTTACGCCTGAAAAACCAATAGGATTACAAATGGTTTATCATATGAAATTACAATGGAAATACTATATCTTTCTCAATAAAAATTACAACTCCTTTCAAGGGGTATGCAAAAATTTAAGTGCCCACACAGGGTAAGGGAAGGGGGGGTCCCTAGAGGACCTTATTGGTAGGATATATATACAAATTTGATGGTATCTGGGACAATTCTGAGGCTTTACAGTGTGAATCTAAGGCTTTTGAGTCTGTAGGTGCTAAGAAAAAGGCAAGTCTATTCCAGAATTCAACATTTTCTGCCCACTACTATGACTTGAGGGTATGTAAGGCCTACCGGTTACAGCTACTGATACTAGGTTACTAATCTCACCCTTGTCTGTACTATCTTATCATATTCACTGTTGGGGAGTACGAGTCCACAGTGGTAAAAGACACTGATAAGGGGAAAGCAAGGGGAGAGGGTAAGGTGGCTCCAAGTTAGATGATAGACCCAGGTAGATTAGATTTACTATATCGGGTGTGGGAACCTGCCTTATATAGAAGGAGGGGGGGAGGGGGGGTCCCTAGCAGACCTTATCAGTAGGATATAACACCATGTTTAAAAAATAACTTTTGCATACCCCTTGACTCCTTTCCCCTCCGTTTTTTTTTTGGCCCTCATGTGGTGTTTTATTTCCATTGCTGATATCATATATAAGTACCAGAAAAATTATTCAATCATCTACCTGGATGGAGTCAATAAGCTCTCACAGTTCTGATAAATGAGATATAGCTCATTGACAGTTAGTACAAATACTACCTACTTGATGGAGGATCTTGTTGAATGATGTGTACCAGTCGCAGTCTTGCTAAAAAGGGAAATTTCCGGATCAAAAAAAGACAGTTGAGGGACAGTCTTGAACACAAAAATTAGCAAAGGTGTATTAGAGGTGAGTTGGAAGTAGTCACAATGTGGTGGTATGGATTTATTGATCTTTGGCCTCGAAACCTCGAAACTGATGATATTCAGCCTAGCGGGTCGAACATTTCAGAGTCAAAGGTCATGTGAGCTGAAGCATTGTATGAGGCCACACATAGCTTCAAACTACCTCTTGCCAGTCTTGGTCATCCTATTCCATACAGGGTACACTAATAGTTAAATAGATCTTCCCAAACCTATGAACATCTCAGACTCCGCGTGCCACTTGTTGAGGCTGTCGCAAGTCATTTTAAAGCTATTTCAAAGGCTCACAGTGATGGAGATTAGTTCAAATGACTTCAATACATAGTATGTAGAAATGAGGGATCTGAGATATTTTACCCCTTCCCATGCTCGCGGACTGATAGACGTGGGTGCGGATTTAAACCAGTAATATGCTCGGAGCTGGAAACATCACCTGATGCCACCGGTTTCCATCCAGTGCCACTGGAGACTGCTGTAGGTATCAATGGATTCCGATAGGCTTCTCAATCCCAATATAAACTAGTAGTTGCCAATGGAGTTAGGTACCCACAGATAGTCTGATCAAGCACCTTGTAACATACATTGGAATCCATTGATAGCTGCACAGCCAATAGTAGCTTCCAATAGCTTCCATACACATGCCAATGGAAGCCATTGTACATTTACTGTCCATTGGATACCATTGGCGTCCAACAAAAGACATTGGACAAGGGAGTGGCGGGATCGCAACCCGTGACACAGGGTAGGGGGGGGTCTCAATCAGCTGAAAAAAATATTTTTGTACCATCTTAATAGTGGGTTACAAGGCTCAAAAATGTCTCAAAAACTCTTGAATATACCTAAAGATAGCTCAGAATCATTTGAAAGCCTTCTATCTTCCATGTCATACAGAAACTCAGTAGAAAAACATCACATGTATCTAATTTGAGACATTATTCTGTACTTAAAACTATGGGTCATACTAGTAGAAACAGCATATTACTTACTGTAATACAATGCTACTGTGATTTTTGTTTCAGTGGTGGTGGGTTTGAGCTCAAAATTTCCTATTTAAAACATCACGTGCTGGGAAATTTTCCCTTTTAAGGGGGGGAGGGGTCCCAGGTCTGCCAAAAATTCTAATTGTACCCTGTGTTGTTTATTGCAATCCCGCTACCCCCTTGACATTGAATGTGGATGTAAGTATTTCCTTTTTTGGGTATGATCAAGGTCAGCACAGGTATAAAACAGCTCATAGATTCCATATACATTCCAATGGAATCCACTGTACATTTGGATACCATTGGCATCCAACAAAAGGCATCGGATGTGGATGTAAGTATTTCCTTTTTGGGTATGACTGAGGTCAGAGCTTTGTATAGATTCCATACACATTCCAATGGAATCCATTGTACATTTGATGTCCACTGGACCAACAAAAAACATCGGATGTGGATGTAAGTATCTCTCTTTTGGATGTGACTGAGGTCAGCACTTCACTTCCAGGGTAAGAAACAGAGCTCATAGTAGATTTAATTTTTTGAAGGTATGAATGGTCAGATACTAGAGAAATATTTGTTTGAGCTATCAAGTCATGTTCTCCATCAGCAATAGCCTCACTCTCCACTGAATCCCAGAATGGATTGCGCACAGCTCAGGTCATAGTCAGATGCAAAAAAATTGTCTTACTAACAAGGGGGTAGCGGGATGGCAATATTGTATATCACATACAATTATGATTTTCGGCAGTCCTAGGGACCCTCCCTCCCTCCAAAAAAGGAAAATTCCCAGCACGTGATCATCCAAAATGGGAAATTTTTCTTAAAAGTAGGCTACATCTGACTCCATGTTCAATTCCTGGGTAGTAACATATCGTATGTACCTATAAGCCATGTAAAAACATGCCTCAAGCATGACATAGTGATGCGGCTAGTATGACGGAGAATCATGTGCAAGTCATGTGCCATTACATCATATAGTTTGGCT
Source organism: Megacollybia marginata (assembly GCA_003313965.1). Lineage (NCBI taxonomy): Eukaryota > Fungi > Basidiomycota > Agaricomycetes > Agaricales > Porotheleaceae > Megacollybia > Megacollybia marginata. The sequence goes on from QLOY01002101.1 coordinate 8,344, forward strand.
GCAGGCTAGTAGCATCTAAGGGCTCTGCCACAGTCTAGGATAGATCTATATGTGTAGAGATGATTTTTGAGGTAATTCCAATATGCCCCAGCCCTCAGAAATAAATTTTAAAGTGACATACAAACTTGATTTTCAGCAGCCCCAGAGACCCTCCCTCCACGTGATGTCACGGAGTGCCGTCCCGCCACCCCCTTGCTTACTAACCACAAAACGACCGTATCAAATCGGAATGGAGAGCATCAGATGCCAAGAGATCATATGTTCAAATTCTACCGACTTACATTGAATGCTATTGCAATTTGGAATTTCACTAAAAACCAATGGGTGTCGATGGACGCGCTAATGGGATTAGTCACGGTGTGACAGATGGCGTTGCCGGTCGCTGGGTGCTGGTGATAGCCAGTAGTTACCGATGTCTACTGATGTCTATTGGCGAACATTCCCGCTCCGCATATATAACTCATATAAACAACGTCTGTCACACCATATTCTTTGATGTAATGGAAGGCGCGTTTTGAGAATCCTGTCATTGGATTCGGATTAACCTTCTGTGTAGTGATCTTGTGTTTTTTGGCAGGCGGCTGTCGGCTAGTTGTTCCTTTAGTGATTGCCGTATCAGTTGAGGCATCAGTGTTGCCATCATCAAGAGGTTGGTGGCGCTTCAAGGGTCGTGGCTTATGAACTGAAGCTACAGTTGGTTTAGGAGGTGGTGGCATAGCTAAGAGTTTGTTTTGCTTTGTGTTTGCAACAACTTGAAACTCGTAGTTTTGTTTCGGTTATGTTATGTTTAGCTACAAATCCATGGTGAATGTTTGATAGAGGCCAATACTAATATATATTTGTATATAGAAGGCTAGCAGGTAAGTCCTGGGTTGCGGGTTCAAAAGCAGCTACCTGTACCCCTGCTGGGACAGGTATGGGTACAATACCCAGACAGGTTACCTGCACCTGTGCCAATCCCTAGTTTCTTTCCCTTTCTAGACACCCTACAGGCTTTACACTTCCAACTAGGCTTCTGTATCATTTATGCAAGCCCACATGAGGTAAGTGGTCTTATTAATGAATATGAACAGTTAACATGCCTCAGATCCATGGTCAAATCCAAGTCAAATCCGGCAATTTTTGCTAGCCCAGGCATGAAATCTCTTAAATTAGCTTCAATGCGAGATATGAGCTTAGAGACTTGATATAAAAGTCCTCACAGTTATCTTAGTTTAAATGGTATGCTGTAGCTCAATATTAGAGGTAGGTTGACAAAACTTTTTCTGGCATCATCTTCGACCCTCCGCCGTGGTACCGGATTTCCGGTACCCTTGCACTGTGGGTATAATAGGAAGGAATCAAGATGCACTCCCGGTGCACAGTTTCGGCAGTTTCAGCATGGGTGTGAGCTCGATCTGACAGCCTTCCCCAACATACTCACGGGTATGGCAAATGGCAGATGAAAAAATCTCCACCCACATCTGCCCACAGGGTACCCTATCTGCAATCTGTGTGACTAAACCCTACCCATGCTCCAGCCTAGCACTTCCATTGTCCCGTTATAATATAGCTGTGACCCAATTAAGAAAACGTGACATCGGATCAGAGAATGATCCGCTGTATGTTTTACAAAACGTCTCAGGTACGTATTGGCCTCTGTTCATTGCTGTGATACCACAATAGCATATATGACTATCAAGTGGCCAACTAGTACCTTAAACCTTATGCAAATCTGGATCCGAGCTGATGTATTCAATCATAATCGGTTAGTGCCACTTACCACACAGTTAACTTACGACTGGAGATACCGTAACAAGTGGTTGAGTCTGTATTCCATTCCTAAATTATGAGCTGTACCCTTCGTTCCTAGGTCAAAAACCTTCAAGTTGTCCAGCCTTATCACCCAGATCAACGCTAGTTGCATTTTTATGTTCAATGGTTCCCGCCACAATGATTCGATGTCATTGGAATCTATGTTTCAACCACACCCCCTGGCAATATATGCCATTGAATTCAGGTTCTGGTAAGTACTCCAGAAAGGGTGTCGATAATCATGCAACATGGTGTTTCGGTCTAACCATTAGGGACAGGTATCCTTGTTTGATTGTACCCCTTCCACAACCACTAGATCCCATGGAGAATGGCATCCCGAGTTAATTAATGTACTTAATGGCATAGGAGCGCTTTCCATACTGCATATAAGCTTCCAAATCATGAACTAATTGACCCATCTGTTTTCTGGCCAGGATGCGAGCACTTGCTGCAACGCTCTTTTTGATTCCTTATCTTATAGGTGCTTCAGAGATTCCCCTATTCGTAGAGCTTCCTAGTGGCACAAGCACTCTCACTTCGCCAAGTTCAGCTCCTACGGAGTTTCAAGATGGCCAGACTGGAACTCTTATTGTCATGCCACCAGCCCAGACCTTTAACGGTACCAAGCACATACCGGGTATTGTTTCAACCTGCCTTAGCATCCGCTATTTCCTGATAGGCTTCGAATAGATACAAATCACCCTTATATGGCGCCAGGAACAGATGATCAGCGTGGACGTGAGTAGCCCAGTTCCGTTCAACTCCCGATCTCAATGTCCGATACTTTACTTCTCAGCGTGCCGTGTGTGCCTTTTAGCGCATCCTGACCCGCTCATATCCTGTCTTAGCTGCTTTGAACACCTTGGCTAATCACGGTTATATTCCTCGGAAGTAGGTTTCTGCCCTTCAATCTCGTGTTTTTGGCGTTGACATGGTACAGTGGTATTGCCAGCTTTGAAGAGATCGTTGTTGGCCTGATGGATGTAAGACTCCACCATTATACAAATATCTATCCCACTCTTTATATAGGCTTTCAACATGGACGTCTTGACTGGTGCTAACATGGTCGCTATTAACATGGTACGACCTCTATTCACAACAGAAGACAAAGTTAAATTCACCCTTCTAGCTCGCACGTGGAAATCCATTCGTGAACAAGATTTCAATCGGAGGGGTTTCTCCGTTAGTTCCACCTCTGCCTGGTAAGATTGATGGTCCGGAAACCAGTGGGATAGCAAAACATGGGCGTTTTGAAGGCGAGTGTCATTCTGCTTTTAACGACTCGACACTCAACCTTCATTACTAGGCGATGCCTCCATGACGCGCGCCGATTTCTTTATTGGTGACAATCGTCGTTTTCAAGATATTCTATACGACTATGTGAGTCAGTTTGCGCCTCAGACTCCCAAGTACTCTGACATTCACCAGCTATTGCTTCAACTTGGAAAATATGGAGATAACGGACCTGATGGAAACCGCACTGTCTTCAATCTGGAAACGATTCTGGCAATAAAGAGCGAGAACTTTGCTTTTGATCAAGCTGCAAACAGTCGTGTATGAGGCCTGGGCTTCCACTGTATGCTTTCAAGACTGATGACCCATCATAGTTTGACTTTGCAGCTCGACGACTGAGTGGTTCCTATACCGAAATAGGATTCATTTTGGATCTATTTGCAAATGGTACGCTCTGCTGCAGAGTACTGTTTTGCTCACTGAGATATGTATAGGTACTACAAAGCTATCGACGTTGCCCATTATCGGCTCCTTCTTCCGTAACGAAACCTTTCCATCAAATTGGCACAGATCAGCTACTCCAATCACAGGGAGTACACATGGAGTGATCGTGAATGAGCTCCTCAGTGCATTGCCCTTTGTTCCAGGAAGGAACATTAAACAAGGTGTATATTCGGCTTATCCAGCTCCCCCAGCGCCTTTCAATGCGAATTTTGTAAGTCTGTCGAATACAGGGGGATGGTGCAACAAGCTGAGCTTCATTCCTTAGAGCTGCTTTGCATATTACGATCAGAATGCAAACCTTCCTGGTGTCCTTGTTAACACAACTGGAATATTCAAAAAGAATGTAGACTTCTTGGTGGATATTGTATTCCAGGCATCTGGATGTACTGCAAAGATTCTTCCTTTTGGTCCTGCGGATGTATAAATTACAGGAATTGAGATAGTAGTGTGTAATAAGTACAGTTTATTTATGACTTTCCTTTTGACTTCACACCAAATACTCAGCTTTTACCTGAATAGGATTGGGTTAAACACACATTCCCTGCGCGATTTCAGAGGGAAAGGGTGACAGCTCAGCCTCAGCCTAGCCTAGGCTGATTGTTACCCCCGCCCGGTACGCCTCTGAATGATCCTACACATGTGCACTGATTAGGATCGATCAACGTTGCCAACATGTCCGACTATTGCCCGACTATTGCCCGACTGTGTATGATATAGCCTAACATTGCAAACCCTCCACATAAAACATCACTGTATTGTACGCTCAGTACGTCCGCAACCGCAAACCATCTCTCAAAGATACCCACCTCTAATGCGAGACTCAAAAGATCAGAGCTTGTTATTCCATCCCACTAGAACAATAAGAGAGCTCGTTTTGCCATAGTACCGCTCAGATGTCTGGCGAGTGTGACGATCTCACATGACCAAACGCGCGTCCTCAAGGCTCAACCTTTTGATTTCGACGCGTTGTATCACTGTAGACAGCATATTTCTACAGGTAGCTGGCAAGACTTTGTAAAAATGACTGCTAATTGGCCAAGCAGTGCTCACATAAAGTACACTGATGCAAGTGCGAACGCAACATCAACAACAACAATCAACAACCACGATCACGGTTACAGGCGGAAACACGTCGCGGCCGCAAAACATCACAAAACCAAAATCTTTACTTCATAATAACCAAACAATCACCTAAAGATCTTTCTGTGAATATGTCGAACTCCCTATTACCCCCGTTCACACCACCTATATACCAACCTACTTGCCAAATACCGTAGCAACCACATTACCAACTGCCATTTCGTACACAGCATATTGCCTCTCAAACTAACGGCTTCATTAGAGATGAAATCTACAAGCGTCTCGAAACCCTTCACGAAAAAATCGAACACATACACTGAGAACAACAACAACAAACACACCAACCATCACCATCGGTGGGGGCGGTTGTTGTTTGGTTGGTGTTCTGTCTGATTCTGAGCTTCGGACACTTGGAATTTGCGTTAAACAAGTGTCCAGTACCGCTAGCATGGCTGGCGAGGCTTCAAACCCACCAACGGTGTTTCTTCCACCGTACAAACCACCACCCAGCACCCTTTCCAAACACCTCAACAAACCTCGAGCTTGTGTCCGTCGCTCAGCTCGAATCTCTTACATTTTCCCCTACAACTGTCACAGCAGAATACCGGCACCAACTGATTCGAACTCTGTCCGTGCTCGATTTCGACTGGCCAAGAAAAAGCCATCGTCCATTCTTCCACCTGCTTCTCCTGCAGATTTGCCTCAACCCGACCACGTATCTTATGCTAGATCACAACTGGGTCTAGGCATTTGGCGGTTTCTTTTCTTCACCATGATTGCCACGTCACATCGTTCGAATTCCAACCTAGTTGTCACAGCACGCAAGAGAAAACTTCCTCGACACTCTTACCTTCCACCTGCAAAGTACAGATGGATTGAAGTGCTGCGCCAGCGTATTCCGTGACTGTACACAGTTATGCCATCAGTCAGTAGTGCTTTCCGCTTCCAGGTGACTATTATTAGAAGATCTTGGGAAGGTTGGTGTACACGATCTGGGCATTGTATATTATTACTACTTAGCTACGTCGGGGTATTTACCTTAGCTCTTTGTGAGCATAGGTGTTAGTATACATAGAAACATAGAAACAGGACACGTGGATGTATAGTGTTGAGCGCCGTTTCGCCTTACTCGAGGAGACACTCTCACATCTCCTGGAATGTGTGAGGAGCATTTCTAATGAGATGACTGGTACATGTCAGGCTCTACTTGCACAAAATACCTGTTCCAGACTTGCTGACTACCTACACATGCTCCACTGTCAAATGAACCACATCAGGGCGGACTTACAATCCACGGCAGAGAGTAGAAGGAAAGTGCTGAAGAAGGAAGTGGATAATCTGAAGAATGAGGTAGAGAGTGTAAAGAGACATGCCGAGGTGGAGGATCGGTCAATTTACTTGAAGGCGAGTTCTCCATCCTTTACAACTGTGAGCGCGATTGGATTTAGCAGGCTTAGGGGTGTTTGTATTTGTGTGTTCGCTTGGGTCGTATAAATACTTGCATGTGAATTAGATAGCCTTAGATTTTACTTCCACATTGTTAACGTAGCGAGCCTATACACTTGGTCTCATTCTGACGGTGTGATCTAAATCCCCCCTTACAGTTTTTTGAACGACCTTTTGGTTGTTTGATCGCTACTATTACAACATGGTAAAGAAAAACGAACGCAAGGTTCGTAGAAACCAGACAACAATTGTCGTCAAAAATCCTCAGATTAGTGGTGAGTTCAACTCTGAATATACCGCTAACTGTCGAGGAAACGAGAATTCCCCTCCTTCTCAAAATCCCCATCGCTCGCGCTCCCGAGACCCTTCTCCTGATCGTTTCGTAACCCCTGATGCTCAGAGGGCTACTTCTGGTATGTACAGATCGTCGTTTTCGTATGGAAGGCCTGGCTCTTCGTCTATAACGAACAATGCCTTGCTGCGACTTCCGTCAACTGCTGCATCTTCCGTCGACTGCTGCATGGGTTGCAGGAGCCGGGATATCTGGGTTTATTGAAACCCCTCGCGATAGACCCCAGTCTGCCTTATCTGAACCGATTGCGAGCCGCAGATCGAGCAGATCTCAAGATGGACGATCCGCCCATTCTGATAACACCCGACGGTCCGGTACTAAACCCCCATCTATCCCCACTACTATAGTGGAGCAGTCGGATAATTCCAAATCGCGTAGCCATCGCTCTGAGGGTCTGCCCTCCCATAGCAGCTCAGTAGAAGTAATGTCGAATAGTAAGGCCGAGCGCCATTGTGCTGAAAAACGGAAGCATCACGGATTAGATGAGATCAAAGGGGAAGATAACTATGACGTACAAAAGGATATACTTGAGTATGCGAAAGGTACTCATCGTAATGAATTGCCGCACGATGCGGGTGCTGGAATTACTAATGAGGAACCCCAGAATGAATTGTATGACTTTTCGCGATTCCAGCCGACCCAAGTTGTGGCAAATAAGTTGTCCGCTAGTGTAAAGGAATCATCTGCAGTGATGAATTCGTTTTTTCAGATGTGCAGTGACTACGAATGTCGTGCTAATATACCTGAGGAGATCTTGGAATATGCAACTTTGGAAGGCTCCAAAGTGTATGAACGAATTCTGAACAGGAGATTATTAATTCGAAGGATTTTATTCTGCCTGAAGATAATCAGTTGTTGAATCGTTCCAGAGAAAAGCTCAAACGATATCAACAACAGGGTACTTTTGAGAATACAACTATCCCCAATGCTTCAGGGGTAAATTCACGAGCAGATGCGAATAAGCGCGATACCTGTTTTATTGCTGAACATGAAAGTGTAAAGACGAGAGTTCGAATTAAGTCCGAACGTGGAAATTCTGCTATTCCAAGATCGTCTAACTCAAAGGGACGAGATGAGTTCAAAAGTCTGGCGGATCAAATAAAAAACACCTCCTTTAACAATTGGGTTGAAGAATGGAAGAATCGAGTAGCCAAGCAGAGCATCCGAAATGATGAACTGCGACAGACGGGAATGACTACCATAGCTGATCAGGGAATCGGATTTGACCAAGAAGGATTGCCATATGAACTGAACAATCCCCCTCCTCATGTGCGGGACCGGTCTGACCCCCCGCTGAAAGGTGGCAGACATTCAGCTGGAACTGATGTCAAATGGGAATTGACTCCAGCTTCGAAAGCGACTGGTGGAGGAAATGGACCACCTTCAAATAGTTCAGGTGGCGATTCGGGTGATTCAGGCGATGATAGTGATGGCGGGTCCTCGACTGGAAATGCGAGTGATCCGAATGGTGCTGGACCCAGTGATGATGGGTATAGCTCAGATGATGGTGATGGGAGTACCAGTATTCATGGTACTTTCCCAAGTAATGCTCGTAGTCGTACAGGGGATGGCTCTTCTTCCCTATCATTAATCCTTCCTGGTTACCGTAACACCCAAGCTGGTCAGAGACAGAGTCTACAGCCTGGAAATATCGATGTCAATCGTGTACGAAATCGAGGACGTACTCTGTTTACTCCTCAACAAGAACTTCGAGAGGAAATGTGATCTCGACTGTCGCGCTTGATTCTTCGGGCCGTTGGTCGAGAATATGTTGGTACTCCAATCAAGATCAAACTGGAAGAACCCAGTAAGTGGAGTGGAAAGGACCCCACAGACTTTGAAGAATGGTTGCAGAGCGTACTCCGGTATATTGACTTGACCGGAATGAGCGGGCCGGCTAGAGACTCCCAGCGCGTTCGACTTCTGGGAATTCGTTTGAGTGGAGACGCATTATCATGGTATAATGCTGTAGTAGACCCGATATACTCACTTGGACAAGTTTGTTCTCGGGATTGGACATTTACGGAGGCAATTTGGGCCCTGTACAGTCACTTCGTTCACGATGTGATGTTGAACAACGCAACTCATGACTTCAAACACGTCGTTTGGAGATCTAACACTGGAATCAGTGGTTTCTACTTCGATTTGATCAAATACGCCTCTCATATGTTAAACCCACCTCCTGATAGCGCAATGGTGGAACGAATCATGAACCAGATTCCTGCTGATATGAGGGAATGGTTGATTGACACCAAAAACATCGTACCTGAACTGATACGAAGTAAGAAGCTAGTGAAACTCTGCAGGAAATATGAGTACAAGCAGAAGGTATTGAAACATTACCAAGCCCAAGCTGGGGAAGAGAAGAAACGATTGAGTTCGTCTCAGTCTAATCTTATATCAACCACTCGGACGCATAGTGATCCCAAACGCTCCAGAGACTCTAAACGACATGATTCTGAAGGTGTTCGTCGCTCTACTGAACCGCATCGTCAGTCAGATCGGGATAACCGATGGAGTAGTGGGTCCGGCATCTTCCGGATCGTATATAGGTCATCACGTGTTGTAGCGCAG
>QLOY01002102.1:0-23055 GCA_003313965.1 Megacollybia marginata
CGAAGAAGGGTAGGAGTCGCTTCCGATGGCGGTAAGCTGACCGTAGAAAAAGTCGACGTAGTTTTGGAATGTGATTGGACACCCGCCTGAGTCCCATGCGCAGGATCCTACTATCGACGCATACAGCTAGAACGAGTGAGTTACAGGAAAGGAAGAGACATGCGGAGGGGACGAACATTGTAATCCAAGGAAGGAACATCCGCAGGGTTAGGCGGGATAGTGGGATTGGTGCAGTTTGCTGCGGCGTAAATGTTCTGTGTTCCAGCGCAGGTAGCAGCTGCTACACAAGTGGGGTGACTCCAGAGGTTGTCTGTTCCGTTGGATACGTCGTAGATGCAGTTGATGGCCTACTCATCATTTAGCTTTATGTTGAAGTCGGGAGGGAGGACGTACGAGGTTTTCACAACTAAGATCATACCCGCCCAGATGGCCCAGCCACTGAGGATTCCCGGGGCAGTTTATCTGGCGAGTTTGGATGACGGCTGCAGAAGCGATGGTAACAGCTGCAGTAGTCGACAAGAAGAGAGTGAGCTTCATTCTGTAACGAACGATGTTTGAAACGAGCGACGTTTAACGAATGCGAGTGTGGTAAGGCAACTGTGGGGGAGCCTCTGAACGAGAGGGACCTAATTACCATCTTTTATAGACTGATACGCACCAACCAGAATATGAGATCATTCGGGTTGCGGTGCGGGGATGATTCGCCATTGGGAACGATGATTCAGCATTGATTCGAGATTGCGGTAATTGGTAGAGGTAGACAGAGTATGCCACAGTTATGGAGGTGCAGGTAGAGGTCTAGAGCCTGCCGAAGAGACCAGCGCGTAGGGTAGTATATCCAGGTAGGTAGAAATCAATTCAGAGGGACGAGCGGGAGCCTGGAATCAAACCCTAGACCTCAGGCCTCAGACCTGATTACTAGACCAAATTATCGCCAATGAAAATTATGAAAACCACAACGGGCTGAGCTGGCCGCAGAGATGCTGGTCAGGTATCACTGTAAAGAAATAATCAATGATCTGAACAGAAAGCGGCACCCAGAGCTTCGGTACGTTGAGACAACGGGACGCTGCGAGACATGCAATGTGATTATGTGGCAGCGCAGCGCAATAAATGATGCCAACTTTCCGATTTCCGATCCGATACTCTGCCAAACTCGTCACGCGCAATGGTTGGTTCCTTGTTTTTCCTGTCGGGAATCAAAGTCGTCGCAAGAAACTCCTACGATGGCTTCTTTGATTATTTCTGAAAAGTATGGCTTGTGTTAAACTCTTTGCTCCCCTTTCGCGTCTCCTGGCCTGTTTAGACTTTACGTGCGTCGGTGTCCGAGTCGGGAAGGTACTCTGAGGTACTGGAGTACCTCGTGGTACACTTTCTCGCAACAGAATTTCGTGGGAGGAGACGGATACTGCACAGCTACAGACATTGAAACCATCCGCGGATCTTGCTTTCGTCACTGCGCCGTTAGCCTGTTGCCAGCCTGAGCAGTGGGCCCGCCTTTTTCTCATTGCACGCGACGTACGTTGGAAGTCTCAGGTCATCTTGAACCTCGTTTTTTGGCCATGGCTCACCGCTTTGTCGCTAGGGGGTGTACTTAGCCTGAAGGTAAGCTTGCTATGCATGTACCGCACAGAGCTGGTGCAGTCACAAACACACCTGTTGAATGCGATGGCACTTCGCATGATGGCAATATATTCTTGTTAAAAACGAGGTCGTCAACAAGGTCCCATTGTCGAAGAATTGGATTGAATCAAAAGGTCTCTTGGTCCGTGTAAGGTCACTTCCTAGTGTCTGACCTCTTGGTGAAGGTATTCGTGCACCGAAGCGGCCTTGCTCTCGCTCTCTTGCTGTCTGGTGCTTCACCACGTCCCCCTATCCGAGAAAGCTGTGTTACCGATGCCCAGGGTTCATTCTAGGTGGATTTTGTCACTGCAGACTAATTAAGAAAGGAGCATTCTCGCTGCGTACGCTAATGAAGCAGAATCATATTTCTACATTCGCGACAAATCTCGCCTACCTTTCAAACTCAAAGCCCCTGCAAACGTGGGGCAGTTTGGAAGAGTGATCAAAGACGACTTGTACTTGCTGAGTCTTGCTCGAGCCCGTGGTTCTGTTTTACGCGGTTTTGCGAGGATTCATGTTGGCATTCTCAGAGGTCATTAATTCATTCTCCATGTCACACCGCACGTCTTTATTGTTGACGCGTTTTTTGGCGCCCTCCGGACATATTTTAAGCGCCGAAGCTACTAACACTTGTTCGATCTCAACCACTTTGTCGTTGGAGTTAAACATGGCCGACTACTGTTTCACACAACAAGATCTCTTCTCTCAACCCGATCTCTTCTCTCAACCCGATCTCTTCTCTCAGCCGGATCTCTTCTCTCAACCAGATCTCTTCTCTCAACCAGATCTCTTCTCTCAACCAGATCTCTTCTCTCAACCAGATCTCTTCTCTCAGCCGGATCTCTTCTCTCAACCAGATCCCTTCTCTCAACCACCCAATATTGGCCTAGAGCATTCGGATCTCTTCAGTCGAGACCTCGAAGACTTCAACCTCAATTTGTGAGTTTCGACGTTCATTTTTGTTGACGCTGACGGTCTTTCGCAAGAATCTCTGAACTAGAGCTGTCTACACAGAATGCAGAGAGTCTCCTTGGGCCAGCCTCCGGCGACGTTTCAAGTTTGTCATCCAGCACCCAAACCGGCGAGATTGATTGGAACGACATTTGCAATATCCCCGATTTCGAATTCTCTGCTCCACAGCTTCCTGCCATCGAGGAACAGTCGACAGTGGCGGCTGAATTGCCACATTCACCGTCATTGCCACTGGCTGGCTCTTCCGTACAAGCAAAATTGTCCCACAATGTTATGCCTTACGTTCTTCCATCGCCGTATAATCCCTACAACGGCTATGTTTTGTCCAGTGCAGTGACCTCCAGCGCGTCAAACTCCGGCGCGTCAAATTCCAGCGCGAACTCCCCCCCTACGTGAGCATTTGTCCTCCTCCAAAGCCAGAGCGAGCTAACACTATTCATGACAGCCCTCAGTCGACAACTATGGCACCCCCACCGGTGCCTGTTGCAGACATCCCTCGATCGCAACGACGGCGGCCTGCCACAAGGGCTCCGCGGCACAGTCATCCCAAGGATGACGAAGTATCCAAAGTGACGGTTTTCCATTGCCAATGGGTCCCGTCCCCGAATTCCGCTCCATGCGGTAAACCGTTCGTGAGTCGCGAGAAGATGCTCGACCATCTTAACTACGACCACGAGCGAGTCGCAATAGGAAAACGAAGGCTTTGTTTATGGCAAGGCTGCAAGTACGGGAACCCCGAGAAACCCCTTTCTGTGACGTCGTCTTTCAGTAATCATGTCGAAGACGTGCATCTTAAAGTGGAGGGAGCAAAGAAGCGGAATGTGAGGTTCGCCCCATACTCATGAAGAGGAGTCGTTAGATACCCTGAGGAGAGCAATGCTTGTCGTTCGTTGCAAATATGTATCGGTATTTATCTCAAATCGATATTGTTTAAAACTTTTGTTACATTGCGAGACAGACTTGGTTGTTTTTCGTGCAATTTCAAACAAGGCCGTCGGACCGGGACTTGGCAAGGTTTTCACTTACTATTGTCTAAGTCAAATTCAGAGCTACTTATGCTTTCAACCGAGGGCGAACCCTGTTTCTCATACGCTTGATCCTAGTTACTTACACCGCTCATATCTCAGATCTTTCGAACCTCCACGTTGGAAACTCGGTGAATTGCTGTGATTACAGATGAACGGCTTGCGCGTTTAACAATCTCACTCCATTCTCTCACGATGGTTGTCGAAGAATTTGAGACTCCACATCCCGTGTCCTTGCCTGTTGAAACGGACCTTCTAGACAAGATCACCTGTCGAATCTTTCAAGCTTTAAGCTGTTTCACACCTGAAATCGATCTTGATTTCCAGGGAATTGAAAAAACGGTCATGGAGCGCTATTACCCTTGGGGTAAAAGCAAGGTATCATAGCAGTCTAGGTTGAAAAGTATAAGTAGACCTGTTGCACGAAGTCCGGAAAGATGCGTCTTGTCGTAGCTACTAGCGGGGCCGTAGGTGGCTCTTGGGTGGCCCGTGGAGCCGAAGTTATGCTTGCGCTGAATTGGAGTTTACGTGCCTATGTCCTAGATGGGTGATTCATCAGCTACATCTACTATCAATAGGCGGATTGGCTTGGAGACGTTGCTTCCACTGGTTTCGTTGCCGTTTTAGGTTGGCGTCACTAATCACGTGCAGTGACGTTGGCGTTCTTCTTCGCGCCATCATGGAGAGTGGCACAGTTACAGGCAAGAGAGCGAATTCATCGCGCAAAAGGCGAGCCAAAGACGACGGAAACCATACTACTCTGCACAAGAAACGTAAAGGCAAACTTGAGAATCTGACCAATATGCCGATGGATATTTTGTTCGAGGTAAGGCCTCGCATTTCGAGCCGTGCTGACTGGACTGATAACTGCAGATTTTCAGCCATCTCTCCTCCTCAGATTTGCTCAAATTGGCCAGACTTAGCAAGGAATTCCGTCGAATTCTGCTGAGTCGCTCCTCCATATCCGTCTGGAAAGCAGCTCGATTCAACGCCAATGAGCTGCCTGATCCCCCTAGGGACATGTCGGAACCTGCTTGGGCCAACCTCGCTTTCACTGCTCTCTGTCACGTAAGACTCCCCTGCTTTGTGGCTGAGCGCTCAATGCTAACCTGGAGCAGATCTGCGGTACCGCTACAGTTCGTAACATCGACTGGGCGCTTAGGAAACGTATTTGTAAGGCCTGTTCATTTCGGAAGTGAGATTTTTCATTTTTCTGCCGGTTTTTCATCTTATCCAATTTAGTCTGTTTGTCGTTAGACCGCAGGATCCGGTTGCAGCCTTGCTACCTACTCGTACGACTCGTAAGATCAATTGTCTTCATTTTATCTAGCGCTGATGGCCTGCACAGGAGAAGGTGAACAATTTAGTTTTGTCCCTCAATACAAGGCTCTGTGCAACGAACGAGTACTACTCGAATCTAAACCAGACGAACTCAAAGCTTTCGATGAGAAGAAGCGATTGGAGTTGGCGGATATATTGGCGGTATGTACTGTCCCCAATCTGGCTCGCACTGATGAGGCCCATAGCATGAACGACTTTGCATTGCCTGGGAGGAAGAGCGTGCTGAAGAAAAAGCCAGCGAGCGAAACTCCCTTCGCCAGCAGCGTTATAACGCGTAAGTCGAAATTACACTTGCCCCTTTTTCTGAACGCAGCAAAGCATCTCGGATAAGTTGCGCTATCTAGGCTGGGGCAAAGAACTCGACCTAGCTCTTGTCCGTTACCAACTGTCGGAGCATAAACTCGTGAACCAAGCTACCCGTTTGACACCCAGAAGTGCGTATACATGCTTGTTTCGTAAACCACACTGTCTCATCCATTGCAGTCTGGTCTCATATCGAGAAGCCCCTCCTTGAGTTCATGCGAGAGTGCCGTACATATCGTCTCAAGCGCGAACAAGCCCAGTTCGAAAACGATCGCAAAACTGTTGCTGTTGCCGTTCTACGCAAATTCAAGATTCAACGTTTGCCCCATACGGAGCTCATGCCTTCCTCCGTTGATTTTTGCGAGTTTAATGTCGTGAAACATATTTTGGGACAACCTGCCGATGTTGTCCTTGACGAATCCCACTTTGAAGAGGTCGTCTCGCATCTTCCTCGCATCCTCGAGGGATGGCGTGCCCGGAAGCTTGCAGAGCTGAAAGAAGTTTTGGAGAAGGAAGTCCCTGATGGGACACTCGATCTTGCGATAGCGGTTTTCGATTGTCCGCAATGTCTAGGAATGGTTGCACGTCCATCGACGAGTTTGGAATACTACCCTGATGTTTTGATGCATCAGTGTACGACAGTTGGCGAGTACGCTCCTGGGTATCATGTGCATGACGATGTTACTGTCCGGCTCGCTCTATATGCGGGACTATACGCAAAGTATGGACGACACGCTTGGAGGACTAGAAACTTGTTCGTATCTCCCAAGAACGTAGGGGCTGTGAAGCATGTTGTTTGTGCTGCAGGTTTAGATCCCATGGTAACCACGGTTAAGGAGATGGATCGAGGAGACACGTATTTTGTTTGTGAGACTTGTCCACCTGTGAATCTGGAGGTTGAAGTGTTCGGGTGGCAGGCTGCGGTATGTTTGTCGTTTAGGACCTACGCATTTTCGCTCAAACTTGTATAGGTGAAGCACCTTCTGGGTGTCCATTCAGATGATCTTAGCATGGTGGAAAACCTCGCACGATCGGCCCGAGGCCAAAGATACCTTGATCCAAACGCGTTCGACTTTGGCGCCATCAAATGGAAAACCATCGGTGCTGCTTCTCTATCTCAAGTTGACCTCAAGTACTCGCCAAGCATGGTAACCGATACGAAGAAATGGCGATGCGTCCACTGTATGGACTTGCCTACCGAAACTTGCCCCGTAACTCTGCAGAGGATCAAAGCCCACCTTGTGGCTCGGTAAGTCCTGGATTTGAGTTTTCGCAATGTATTGTGACCTCGCACAGACATGAAATCACATCTCCAATCGAAAATGAAGACTACTTTACTCCGTTTCCGTCGAATTTCGAGTCTATTTCGTCCAACCATCTTGTGATGGGATACAAGGATTTTTTGACGCTGTGTAAGACTATTTGACGCTCCTAGCTTGCTGTGGTACAACTCCCCGATTCACCACTTAGATTACGCAACGGACTGTTTGGTAGCATTCAGATGAACACCCTGTACATAGTATACTGTAGATTGATAGGTGTAACAGAATCGTAATGGAAAGTCTGTATTTTTTATGTTCATCAGGATTTCAGGATAATCCATCGTTCTTCAGCCAAGGTATGGCTGTGGTTTGAGATTAAGGCGAACAGACCTAGTAATCGAGGAAGAGGCAAACTGAGCCCGAAGCGGGACATCCTGATCGAGTTCGTGGATGATCCTTTTTTTTTGACACAAGTGGCAACAGCGATGCAAGGTTGGGGGAAGAGGCGGAGAAGCAGATGATACTAAATCTACGTTAGAAAATGGCGACAAAGTAGACACATAAGTTGGTGGTATTCTGTATGCAAGGGTTTCAAAAGAATAGAATCCAATCCGTCACCAGTGCTCATCGTCAGAGTGACACTGCGGAGATAGTACTTAGGTCCATGTCTTGTTGCGGTGCCGATACTCTTTCAGATATGATTGTATCTCAGAGCTCTTGCGTTAGGCTCAAACTCTCCGGGAAGAGGCCGAAGGGCAACTGATGGACAAATTGATCGATTGTTTGTTTGTGTTTGTATGTACAGTATAGTGCACACGTTCGCCTCTGGATTTCAAGGAGTCAGCGATAAACGACCGTCGCAGGCGTGTGCTTATGATTTTTAACTGCGTTCTGGTGCAACAGATCTCGATATTGAATGGAGAAGTATGGTGAAGGCCAGGGAAAAGTCGTCACAGAATATTCCGATCATGATTCCGAGTCCCTATTTATAGGGAGTCGGTCTTTCAGCCTACCGACTTTGTGCAGCCGGTCGGACGCTTAATCTGAGTTCAATCGGCATCCCCACTATTTATATACTAGAATCCGCCTGCCCAGGGCACGTGCTATGTACGCTTATTCAAGAAATGATCGCAGTCGTTGCCTCACTGCATCGGACATCCCATGTAAGTCATTTTGCCTGCTCAAATTGAAGCTGAGTGTTTTCACTACTGCAGTTAATATTTCAGAAACTCAATGTTCACAATTCTGGACGTCAATTCAGCAACCGCGAGGCATTATGTATCATTTCAAATAGACTTACAATTCGGATGCGAATAGCCTCAGACGCGAATAAAGGGGCATATAAACTTGAACGGCTTCAATCTCCTTCCCTTCCCCGACTTTTGTTGCTGTCATGCAGCTCACAAAATGTCTTCTCATTGTCATTATTGCACTTGTACTTTGGCCGACGCAGGCTGGGCTACTGTATCCTTGGACTGATATCTCTGTGACTCCTTCTGCATGCGCATCTTCCCCACTTTCTTGTACCTTTCTTGTGCCTTCCCTCACGGATACCTCCACCACTGAACTTTTGGACTTTTCTGCTACTAACAATGTTTCAGCTCCTGATACCCTTCTATGGCCTATGAAATTGGACGGTTGCTATGCAACATGTCACAGGTAACTCAAACGAGCTAAAACTCTGATGCCTTCGTTTACCCTATACATAGATTCTCTTCACGCAATCATTCTTGGTAAGTTGATTTTTTTTTTGACGTCTCGCTCAGCATCATTCTAGCCTTGTTATCGGCACTCTGTATGGGATGACTAACACACATACAGGTCATAAGTACAGAACATTGAGGATGATTCGGTTGGGCTGCTGATAGTAACATAGTACTTACACAAATGCAGACTAAAGGTCTGAACAGTAAATGAAAGAGATAGAAAACTCAACCAAATATCGCAGCGTTCATCTTACGCGGAACTTAAAAGCTTAACCGGTGTGAGTGACTTGGACTCGGATATGCCATGCGAACGCAGTGGCCCACACGGTAGTAAGTACGCTCCATTGGTGTCTGTTACTGGCATGTTGCTCTACTTGAATGTTTGTTTGCTGTTTGTCACTCAGGCTGCGCTCCCTCAACCAGTTATCGTCAAAAGGCCCCTCCTTTAAATTTACAAGGCTCATGTACTTCAAGTTGATATATGTGCCTGGATGTGGGTCGGATTAACATACCGTGTGCAGCATGAGACATCTTTAGCTCTTTTTCAAGACCCAACTTTATCTTACACATGATGTTGATGCCTTCACAACTTCACAGCAATTAATATCATGGGATCAATCATCATATAGTCATAGATAAGCTGTGCTGCGCAGTGCGTTGAGGACTCGGATATATAAAGTGCAACTCAACGACTGCTCATATCACCACGGTCCGCTACTTACTATGGGTGTTACCTTTTATCCATCCAATAAGAAAGCCGAGCCTTTCAACTGGGATTGGAGTAAGGGAAAGATGCCACCTCTCACAACGTCAACAGCCGAAGTCATTTTCTCTGCATGTACTCGCTCCTTGCATGGCGAATCAGACAACACCTCGAAACTCTACACTTCCTCGTTTCCAACGAACGACGTGGCAGACGGAAAGATCCGACCAGTAGGTAATGGTCTAGTTCACACCATCATGGAAGCATACAACTGCCATCGACATCTCATCATCCGACCAGACGATGTCTGGCTCGCAATCCTCACTCAATTCAGCCTCTTTGTAAACGCCAATGCCGAATCCCTCAGAGGTTCTTTCGTGACTCATCAAGGCAAAAAAAACCTCCACGTCGACCTCCCTGGTGTATCCATCGACATCGACTACCTCGCATCAGAAATGACCTCCCTCCTCCATGAGAACATCACCGATCCCTCAATTAGAGAATGGATCATGCCCAATTTCACAACCACAACCGCCGTAGACACCACAGTCAGCTCAATAATCATGATGTCCACCCTCCAAAAGTACTTTACCTACTCGTGTAGCCTTGGTTGCGGTCTTCCAAGTGTCACACTCGAAGGCGAAAAGAAAGATTATCAATCTATGCTTCGCCGAATTGAAAAACTCAAAGAATACGGAGAAGTAACTACCATTTGGTATCATCTCCTCCGTCCAATCTTGAAACGTTTCGTCGAGGCGTTTGATAACCCCTCCGATTCAGTCAACTTGGATTTTTGGAGTAGAGTTGTAGATCGGAGATCCATGAGCGGCGGGGATTTGATTTCAGGATGGATCACAGCGTTTTGTGTGTTTGATAGGGAAGGGAGATGGATCGGAATTCCTCTCGCCGCCTGCTTGAAAGACGTGAGTATATCACAGATCGTGTTCTCCTTTTTCACAGACATTAGGGAAAACCCACTGAGTTGTATACCAAGATAAAAGCTGGAGTGACATACCGAACTGTCAATACCGAATCCATTCCTTCAGGATGCGTTGAAGTCGATATCGAGTTAATCGATACTGGAACAGATCCTCACGGTTTGCTGATTGCTGGACTCGGTGCGTTTCAGCTGTCATCGAGTAAAGACTCGACGGAGGAAATGGATACTGTACGTCCAGTTGCAGGATGGTGGTTGGCAATCAGGGACTCCGAAGCTGAAGAAGCTAAGCGATTGGAGAGAGAGAAGGCTGCGAAAGAAGAGCAGGAGTACCTTGCTAAGATGATGCAAGACTGGGAGTCCTTTCGGGGGGGTCAACTGATCAATAAGTAGAACATAAATCGCAGTTGCGAAGTTGATTCCTCTTTAATTAAATGCCCTTTTCCCCTAACAGGTAACGACCACCCAACAGCCGTCGGTGTCCATCTGCATCGACAGATCGTGATTTTGACTCGGAGACCAACGCCGATACTATAGACGCGGAAGATGCGAAGATGCATCTGGTAGTAGACTGGCTGCGGTTCGACATTAGTCTTTGGTAGATGTAAAGGCTGAACGGAGCGTTGTCACTGCCAGGAAAGACACAGATGGAGAAAGAGTAGCTTATCCAATCTGCAGCAGCGTTGGCCGATCCTTTGTATTAGTGTGATACAAGTCTGTCAGCGCGTCTCCAGCACTTCAACGGTGGGGACAGCAGCAGATTCCTATCAATATTTGCTGGGCAAGTCTTAAGAAGTCAGCATTGGTGCAACCTAAGCTCCATGCGAATCCAGGAAGAAAAGAAGATTTCTTTCGAGGTCGTCGTTCGCACCTTAGGCAGGACGTCAAATATGCCGTAAGAGGCTTTCAGAAGGGTTACTTGTACAGACGTAACCCCTCTGAAAGACTACTCGGTCAAGGACACTGTGCTGTAGTAGATCTGAATCGGGTACTCACTCCGTTGTCCACACTGAATCTGCATGTCCTCAAAACTGAGTACCGAGCCCTTCATGTTAGTCCATTGTAGACCATATATTTGTGCTACATAGTACACAAAAAAAAACACATACATTCAAAAGAAAGCAACAGAGTCGAGATTTAATTAAACAAGGCATGTCGGCATCACTGCGGCATGGATAGAGTCGAAGGGCAGGTGCCGGCAGTGTGAAGGTTAGGTAGTGAGGCCTAGTGGGGACAAGTGATATATTGCTATAGTGGGCTGGAGCGGACTATAAGGGAAAGACATAGGCTGTACAGTGGTGGGGATGTCCCAACGAGGGTGTTGAGGGAGTGGACCAAGAACGGACAGGACCGCAAAACTTGGAATGTCTGAGTCTGCTATTGTCGGTGGTTGATAGCCCGAGTCCCTCAGTTATCCTAACCTGTTGTAGCAATGGATGTGTACGTGTTGAGACAAAAGCACGAGCGGAACCGGATTCGGATCATCGGTCCCAAAAGCCGGATACCAGAAATGGGAACTGTGCACGGACCTTCGGTCAAACACAGAAATATGTCCGATTGGTTGTGCACTAGATTACAGCACTTGAACTTTGGTCATTCAAAGAAGAAGAACTTGCTACACCACATACTCCAAGAAAATTACATCTGGATGTGATCCTGTTTTTTTATTTAGTTGTTTCTATTTTAATGTGTTCTCACCCGCATATAGTAGACTGATCAATGAGATTCTGGGGATTCATCCAGGAAACTCTAGCCTTAGATATCTCAGATATACAATACTACTTTGTTTAGGCATTTTTTGGTGTAGTCAGATCAGCTGTAGACACAGTCCTCGAGTAAGTAACCTGAATTCAAAGGTGACAGACAACTTGGACTAGGGTTGGCAAAGTCCGGTTCAGTCCGGTTCTCTGCTTTTTTTTCCGAACGCAGAACCAAACTTTAGGTTCGGTTCTGCCAAATTGCTGAACCTAGAACCGGACCATCAGTTCAGTCCGGTTCCGGTTCGAACTTGGTTCGAACCTGTAATTTGAAGGTCACTTGAAGTTCCATTTCTGACCACTTTTTGGGCATGCTCTGCATCACCTAGACTGTTCTTTGTCTTTCTTAGTATAGATCCATGATAATAACAGCAGATTATTGATTGTTCAGAGTTAATCGGCTATATCTGGCAGTATCCAGAAAGGGTAATATGCTCCGCTGGGCCTCCGCACGCATTAGATAGCCCACCTGTCATCAAATTCAAGTTGTCTGATGATAGTAAAGACTTCAACTCACTGCAGGATTCCTGGTTCTCTCACAAATAATACTCTGTGAGGGACCTGAGGGTTGAAGTTTGGTTGAAGTCCGGTTCAGGTTCGAACCTCCTCTATCTTGCTCAAACCTCGAACTGGACTTTAGGTTCGGTTCGGCTTCATGAGTGAACCTTGAACTGGACTTAGGTCCGGTTCTTAAAAGTTCAGGTTCGAACTTTGGTTCAGAACTGAACAGTGCCATCACTAACTCGGACTCGGACTCAGAGCTTGTAACAGTGAATTGAGGTATGTGGACACTCGGAGTCCAACAGATCTTGACAAGAGAATATGTCAGAATAATAATCTTAGACTTGCAACTTGAACATACCCTATAACCGCTTAGGTCAAGACACACCACATAAATCTATCTGCCAACTTGGCAAGATTCAGCATCACCATGGTGACGTGAAGTAACACGTGCTTGTTTAGAGGTGTCCTCTGGGGAGTCCGAGGCCTGACTAGTCGACTCCCTGAGGCCTGAGGGCCAACAGTCCATGTCCCCACATTATTATTCAACCCAACAGTCCTGTACATCAGCAAAAAGGTCTGTGTCCTGAGGCCGCCCCGGTATACCCTGGTACACCCCCTGTATTCCCAAGGTGTCCTGGGAAGACTCCTCAAAATAGGGGACACACTGGGATGCTGCAAGACATTTGGGGAGCTACTGGTCTGTCAGGCTGCATCCTCTGTTTTTGAGGGTTATCCCAGGACAGTTTGGGTATGTCTTGGGTATGTCTTGGGGGAAGATTGAATTCATCCTGAGCTGGTCTTTAGGATGCAAACAGGAGTGTCAAATTTTAGGTAGCATGGACGTTGTAGATGGTATACAGGAATATTGCATGTATTCCTATATAGATACAGACCTGCAGGAACTTAGTACAAAACTACCTCACTTCGAAGACATCTGGTTGCTCAGCCCCATTGCAAATGCAACCCCAACTCAACCTTCCCAAACTCTCCTTCATCAAGTGTCTAATGCACTGAGAGATATGGTCGAAACTTTGGAATTGTCTGATATAGGTAGGCTATCGCTGTGGGTTGGTGGGCATAGAAGAGCAAGGCCACTCAAAAGGGAAGTTACCACTGCACCTTCCTTAATTGGGGGTCACGTGCATGTTGACTTGTACCTCTTAGCTCACAACCACAATGCAGGACGTAGACATCTAATGGCAAGGTAAGTCTTATATACTCAACCTTCTCAAACTCACCTTCTGAGGCAAGAGATATGGTCCAAACTTTGGAATTGTCTGATGTTAGGCTATCGCTGCAGGGTCGGTGGAGGTAGAAGGGCAAGGCCGCTCAAAAGGGAAGTTGCCAGTGCACCTTCCTTAGTTGGAAGTCACGTGCATGTTGGATTTAAATGGTATGACTTTGGACTTGTACCTCTTAGCTCACAACCACAATGTAGGATGTGGACGTCTAATGGTAAGGTAAGTCTTATATGCAACAAGCATCACCTAACTTAGTGTTAGACCTAGGCCTAGAACTCCTCCATCTGTTTGCCCTTATTCTTTGTTTGTATCATTCATTTCTTGAACAGTCTCTTCCTTGTCGTGGTTTTGGTAAGCTTTTACTTCTCCATTCACTGCTTCTTATTTTCTCTGTAGTAGGCTCTGCTTATGCCAGTTCTATTGCAAGCTGAAGGATGTAGACAAGGCTTTTATGATTAGTTGCTAGTTCGACATGCTTGTTGCAATACAGTCTTACTTTGTTAAGTTGTGTCAGTGAACTGCCTGTACTCACTTAACTTCTATCAATCTCCTACATTCCCAGGCCATTCCCAGCTTGTCTTGGGTGCGTCCCGAATGGTCCCAGTTAACTTTTCATTTGGTAACTTTGGCCCTGCCTGTCCCTGGGATGTCCCCAGCATCCCCAGCGTCCCATCACATCCTGGGATGTCTCCTGAGGCCTGGGACATCCCAAGGACCAAGTCAGGTTTTTCCTGATGTACACTCCACACAATAATTCACAAGGGTAATTATTGCACCTGCTAGACTGATTATTGTATGTAGAAATGCAATCTGCAGCATAATATTGCACACAGTATTGAAATTGGCAAAGACTCTATGCACTGTCCTACTCTATTAATATCCCTAGGGTACAACTTGAACCGAGGTGTTGCTATGTTGCTATTTAAAATCCACCTGCGCTCATAAAGAGCAAGGACCTCGGTGGACCTAATTACGTAGTTCTAATATAGTACAAGGGGGTACCGGAAATATAATTGAGTACCGCACATTGACTAATTTTTTAATGACCTTCTAGCTGGACCTACCTACGTGTATTGCCTTTTTAGGCAAGAACACCTCCATATCCAGCTTTCCCAAAGCTTTCCATAGTAGGATATGGGTTATTCATATATAAAACAATGTAATGGAGCATTTTATCTACCCTTATCTTGTCTGTATGTGCAACTCACATCTATAGCTGTCATCCTGGCACGTGCATACCATCATGTGACTTAGGGTAGAATTTGAGTCAATAAGCAATTTGAAGCTATTTCATTGGGAGAAACAGTTGTTTGAGGGCCTTCAATGCTGTTTCAAGAGCTTTGAAGCTAAATAGAACCATATAATCTCAAAAAAGTAGGGTGTCAACTAAATTTTTAAGACCTCCGATGGCGGACCTACCTACCAATGTCTGGTACAGGATTCTCGGTCTGGTGCCCCCTTGATATAGTATCTACAACAGCTCAGAACGGGTGCATCAAAACCCCCCAAGTAAAACCTCTTTGAGGGAAAACCTTGGTTAGGGAAAAAGCTACCATCTGGCACATCGAAAGAGAAACATATTGTAGGGTAATTAATCGGAATCTCTTGTATTGTATACTTATTCGTATCTCAATCTTTGCAGCAACACAACAGCAACACGTATGCCCAGGAGAACAGAATGTGGAGGAACAATTATGCTGAGCTGATTGTCGGCACTGTGGCATTAGGTTGCCGTGCAGTATGCGACATGGCATTGTCAATTATTGTGTGCCAATTCAGCTGCCGAGAAGATATGGTACACACCTATCCGAGTTGGCCAATTATTGTATACGAAAATTGAGTGTGACACAGATCTGGACCCCAAAGCTGCACTGAGAAAATATGGTACAAGTAATGTAACTGCCAGCCAATTATTGTGCCAGTGGGAATTTGATATGAGAATATATTGTACACTTTTTTTTCAGGCAGCCAATATTTCTGTGTCAGAAATGGCCGTATAGTCAATTTCTACACCCAATATTTACTTTGGCAGACACCATAATTACTCCGTGAATTATTGTATAGAGGTTACGGCCCTGTTGGGTCGCATTATTTTGCTGGGACCAGGACAGCTCCGAGGGCCTGGCAGACTGAACAATGCTATTTTTGTACATGTCCATGGCGGACTGGACTGTTCTATTTATGTACATGTCTGTGGTGGAGTGGGTCTTTCAGACTGGTTACATCTCTACAAGAAAATAGGCTCTAAGAAGGTGTCAGGTCCTGCCTAAGGTGAAAAAGGTAGGGTCATTTTCTTGGCAAGCTCAAAATTCGGGTTTAAACGAGGAGTTTATACAAGGGTAATCATCAAGTGAGTACAGAAACTCCGAAACCCCTTACACTCAAGGGGGGGTCACAAAAAAAATATCTTATATACCGTCACAAAAAAAAAATTGGGCCTCTGAGCTCGACCGACTGACCGCCACGTGACATTCCCATGCCCAAAAAGGAAATTGTGCCCTATCCTTGTTGTTTGGGAGGTGCCGCAGGAATAATACATGTAGATTAGCTATGAAAACACTATTTACAATGCTTTCGAAGCTGTGCAATTTTAGTGCATATTTGAACTGAGATCACACTCGGGGTCAGGTCACAGGTGACTTTGCTGTCACACATTGGTCACACACTTGCATTTTGTGCTTATTTGAGCTTTAGAGACAAAATAAAATGTGACTCCCAAAGAAAAAATCCTGAGGCAGCGACCGACCAACCGACCAACGCTATATACAAAAATTGACACATGACGCCCCCTTGCTTACACTCACTGCATTCAGAGGTTGCATAGGCAGAGCCTGTAGACTTGGGTAGACTGAGGTAAGCATGTCATCTATGTCAGCCTAGCCGAGTCTAGCCGGCTCAGCTTGAGTAGACTTAGATCGACATTGAGTAGGCCAAGGTAGACACACATGGGCTGAGCTAAACTCACGTGGTCTACATCAGCCTATGCTAAACCTGAATGCAGTGACTCCAACTCACGCTCTCATTCAGAGAGTGATCCTGCGATTGCCGCAGACATGAGGAACCTGGGAGTCTGCCGAGCTCAAATGCTTGTTCACAGTCTGCCAGGTAAGTGTTGTCTCATTCCTTGTACTAGGGTTGTCTTGTCTGTTAGTCAAGGGGGTGTCACGTGTAAAATTCCGGATATAGGGATGGTCGGTTGGTTGGTCGATCAATCGGGCCCTTAAAAATTTTTGGGAGGTCACATTTTTCCGGTCTTGAATAGCCATATTGAGCCTATATGGTCAATGTAAGTACTATTTGGGTCATTATATGAGTCCACAAGCCTGAGAAACTCTCTAGATTCAGCTGAACACAAATGGGATGGTGACATGCCCAGACTGCCATACACCAATCAATATCGGAGCTGTGGGATCACAATCATCACATAAGAATAGCACACAATGTAGTACAAATGGGACAAGAAAGAGACCTGAAGTAGTACTATATAATGCTTCTAATATATCTCTATGCTAATTGACCCATAATATTGGACTGTGTGGACGTACAATCCTTGTCGCTGGTATGGATCAGGCACAATTTCCTTTTTAGGCGTGGGAAGGTCACGTGTCGGTCGGTCGGTCCAACCTTGGGGCTCTTAAATGAGAATGTAACGGTATATCCGAAAATTTTTTTGTGACACCCCCTTGCTGTTAGTTTCATATATCCAGTTTCTTCGTCGCTCGCCCGCCCTATGTTCACTTCTCTTCATTTCATTCACTATTACTGTACCATTTCGAGCAGTTCGGCAGCCACTGTGACCTGTGACACGCTGTCCGAACTGGAGTGCCCGGCAGATGGGCTTGTGAGCTGTGACCTGCCAAAATTTTCGGCAGATTGATAGAATTACAGCATAGATATACCACTATAAGTAGAGTATACAAGCAGCATGGATGTCGACCATTGAGATACTTAGCAGTAGCTTTTTGGTCATGTGGGAAGCCGCTATATTAAGCGGGGAACCGAAATGCAAGTCACGGTGTGTCAAACCAAAATAGATTGATCGCGCAGACGGCCTAGAAAGCAATAGAGACACAAAATCACATCTATTAAATTGTTTTCTGCTCAAAAAGAAGATATATATAGGTGTGACCACCTATCTGAACCATCCGGCGGAACCCTATGTGACCTGTAACCACCATGAAATTTCGGCAAACTATTTTGAGTGTGACGCGTGACCTGCCGAACTGCTCGAAATGGTACAGTATACACCTAAACTTAGTATTATCTGTATTCCTTCCCTCGTTTTGTACTCTATGTGCCATCGCCTCAAAGGTGTAATATACCTGGGTCATTTCGACCTGATTTGGCTACATGGTACGGTGACAAAAACCTCCCTCTAGACGATTGGAACTGAGATCGCCATTCCTTACATGTCACTCGGCATACCCTTTATATTGTCACACTGAATCCCCAACACACTTACATGATAGTAAGATATGGTAGGCTTCCACCTGTCTCCCCAATCCCCTGGGAGCAGCCATATTTTTCTGACAAAGTCCCTAGCAAGCGAAAAAGCCCAAAAAGGCAAAAAGAAAACCTTGAACTTCCTGATGACTGTGCAGGATGTAACATCTTTAGCTCTTTCTCAAGATCTAACTTTATCTTACATGATGTTGATGCCTTGACAGCTTTACAGCAATTAATATCATGGGATCATAGTGCGTTGAGGATATATAAAGCGCAACTCAACATATCACCACGGTCCGCTACTTACTATGGGTGTTATCTTTTATCCATCCAATAAGAAAGCCGAGCCTTTCAACTGGGATTGGAGTAAGGGAAAGATGCCACCTCTCACAACGTCAACAGCCGAAGTCATTTTCTCTGCATGTACTCACTCCTTGCATGGCGAATCAGACAACACCTCGAAACTCCACGCCTCCTCGTTTCCAACGAACGACGTGGCGGACGGAAAGATCCGACCAGTAGGTAACGGTCTAGTTCACACCATAATGGAAGCATACAACTGCCATCGACATCTCATCATCCGACCAGACGATGTCTGGCTCGCAATCCTCACTCAATTCAGCCTCTTTGTAAACGCCAATGCCGAATCCCTCAGAAGTTCTTTCGTGACTCATCAAGACCAAAAAAACCTCCACGTCGACCTCCCTGGTGTCTCCATCGACATCGACTACCTCGCATCAGAAATGACCTCCCTCCTCCATGAAAACATTACCGATCCCTCAATCAGAGAATGGATCATGCCCAATTTCACAACCACAACCGCCGTAGACACCACAGTCAGCTCAATAATCATGATGTCCACCCTCCAAAAGTATTTTATCTACTCGTGTAGCCTTGATTGCGGTCTTCCAAGTGTCACACTCGAAGGCGAAAAGAAAGATTATCAATCTATGCTTCGTCGAATTGAAAAACTCAAAGAATACGGAGAAGAAACTACCATTTGGTATCATCTCCTCCGTCCGATCTTGAAACGTTTCGTTGAGGCGTTTGATAACCCCTCCGATTCAGTCAACTTGGATTTTTGGAATAGAGCTGTAGATCAGGAATCCATGAGCGGCGGGGATTTGATTTCAGGATGGATCACAGCGTTTTGTGTGTTTGATAGGGAAGGGAGATGGATCGGAATTCCTCTCGCCGCCTGCTTGAAAGACGTGAGTATATCACAGATCGTGTTCTCCTTTTTCACAGACATTAGGGAAAACCCACTGAGTTGTATACCAAGATAAAAGCTGGAGTGACATACCGAACTGTCGATACCGAATCCATTCCTTCAGGATGCGTTGAAGTCGATATCGAATTAATCGATACTGGAACAGATCCTCACGGTTTGCTGATTGCTGGACTCGGTGCGTTTCAGCTGTCATCGAGTAAAGACTCGACGGAGGAAATGGATACTGTACGTCCAGTTGCAGGATGGTGGTTGGCAATCAGGGACTCCGAAGCTGAAGAAGCTAAGCGATTGGAGAGAGAGAAGGCTGCGAAAGAAGAGCAGGAGTGGCTTGCTAAGATGACGCAGTCCTTCCGAGCGGGTCAATTGATCAATAAGTAGAGCATAAATCGAAGTTAATTCCTCTTTAATTAAATGGCCTTTTCCTCTAACAGGTAACGACAACCCAACAGCCGTCGGTGTCCGTCGCATCGACAGGTCGTGATTCGCAGACTTAGGCTTACAGGAAATTCAATGGCAATGTTTAAGACAGGCTGCGCTCACTTCCGAATTTCGCAGTACCAATATGTAATACTCTCCAAATAGGAACACAAGGCTGCAACGAAGTACATTCTGCAACTGTACGATCTGGCCCGAAGCTCAACAAGTGAGGCAGTGTTGATATGACGAGGTAGTGGCGCAATCCATTGAGAGCTTGTCGTGAGCTTGATGGTATGGAAAGCCGAGCCGAATCTAAAACCCCGGTAGAATCCGTGGATAACTAGAAGCCTTAGATAGGAGAGAACGAAGAAGCTCACCTACTCCGAAAGACTGTTGCTGTGATTGAATTTGTCTCCGGCATGTAACTACCGACAATAACCCTCCGGAGACGTGTCGACACAGTCATGCGGGGACGGTATGAACACAGACGCAGACGACTATCGGAAGAGCAGAGAGCTGACGACGCGATGTGTGGATACCGAGGGTTCGCAAGAGAACCGTGATGCAAGTGACGAGAATGGTTGGGGTCCCGAACTAAGCACGGCACGGAAAACAGTAAGGTCGAGCCTTTGTATTTGGGATCGCGTTCCGACAGGTTGTAAGGAATGGCCTCATACCGATTCGAGATATGCAGGCCGAACGAGTAAAGGTTCCGGGAGCATTTCGAGTCGGGGACCAGCGCAAGTGTAGAAGCGAAAGAAGCGAAGATACCCATGCATCTGGTGATGTAGCTGGTAGACTGGCTGCAGTTCGACATTAGTCTTTGGTAGATGTAAAGGCTGAACGGAGCGTTATCACTGCCAGGAAAGACACAGATGGAGAAAGAATAGCTTATCCAATCTGCAGCAGCGTTGGCCGATCCTTTGTATCAGTGTAATACAAGTCTGTCCGCGCGTCTCCAGCACTTCAACGGTGGGGACAGCAGCAGATTCCTATTAATATTTGCTGGGCAAACACAAGTTTTAAGAAGTCAACATTGGTGCAACCTAAGCTCGATGCGAATCCAGGAAGAAAAGAAGATTTCAAATTTTTGAGGTCGTCGTTCGTCGATTGTTGGTTGCGGTCACGTTATCTGTTACATCTTTGTTTCGCGCGATCACTGTCATCATTTCTGCTGAAGTTGAAAGCTGGTAATGCCTCACGAGTTGCGGTCTTTATAGTATTTGGATAAGCATGTTGTTTGCTCCATTTTGCGGGCTATCGCAGCCATCATTCCTCCTGCCAGTTGTTGTCTCTTTCCTCTATCAGAAATTCAGAATCGAGACAATCGCCGACGGGGCAGGAATTTTGTCAGCGCATTGAAACCATATCAGTTCGATCAATCCACTTGTTGTGTGCATACTTCAACAGAAGCCGGCGTGTTCCATAAATATTTTTCACTTTACACGTTACGGTCCGGACGCCGTCTCACATACAAGTAAAAGGTACCTTTAACGTTTTCATTCAAGTTCATGTCATGACAATTGTAGGTTACTTCCAGCTCCGATGGTCAGTTGTATTGTTGCGGCCGGTTGTCATCTCCAGCCAACCCTCTCGCAGAATGGTTAAAAGTTTCACGATTAGGGTCTGCCGTCCCTACGACAGATGTCACTTACTGATAAACTCCTAGCTACTGAGTCAGTCTCACATACGACCTGTCAATGTACATGAGTGCGAAGGCAATCATGATCTTGATGAATCTCATCGTGTACCCGGTGGCCGTGTTCAGTAAGCAGTGCCTGCTTATATTTCTGCCCCCGTGTACCCCTTTTCTATCGATGCGCACTTCGGTTCTAAAGTTCTATGGCATTTCTGCCGGTGACTAGCATGAGAAACCAGATGCGACGTCCAGAATGGTGACTGCGCAGTGTGACACCGCTGTACTACTGTGGCACCTTCCCTCGTGATGTTTTTCCTTTCCTTACTGCCCCATACTCATTGCGAGTGCAAGGTATTTATTTGTATCATTATGCCTCGTTTGCCGCTTATAAGATTTAGCTGTTGAGGTCGCAAACACACATCTAGCCAAGTTCTTGAGTTTTCCGGCTACTTCTAGTGCGCTATTCCCACTTTCTCCGGTACTTTGCTCACTCTAGGCGTAGCCATGTCGGATTCTGGTTTTGGAGGAACAATCACAGGCGGTATACAAGACGTCTCTGGCCTTCTGCCTATCTTAGGTACAAACCAATGTGAGAAACACGTCGGCTCTGCTCTCGATGGAGGATATCTGTATGCCGCAGCAACGCCACTGTCCATTTTCGGCTCTCTTGGTATCGTCAAAGCCGGTGTTTCAATACTCATTGCGAGCATTTCCCTCCCGAAACCCTCACTCACTTTCACTCCGCTTCCAAAGCTATCTTTCACGTCCTCTCGGCAGTGTTGGCTCGGTGCTAGAGTGCTCAACAATGCTGGCTTTGACCTCTCTGGTTCTGTTGCTACTCTGATCGGAATGAAGGAGAAGCGTTACAAGGCTGAAACACGACTAATCGAGATTCTAAATGAGAAACACATCGATAAGCCAGAGAAGCTGTCACTCGATTGGACATCGGGGCAGTGGAATGTCGGTGTTATTCTTTTCACAATTGCCGCAGCTGCTCTTAGCGTTGTCCCTTACATTCATCTTACCTCCCATCCCCATCAAGCAGTACACTCCCCATGGGCTTACCCCCTCCTTCGATCTGCAGGCAGTTGCATTGCTACGGTTTGCTGTCAATTCATCATTCAGACTCGCATTATCTCTCTCATGAAGAATCGAATCATCTTTATGATCATGAACCGAGTTCTTGTCAACGAGCTGAAGAAGAATAAAGACTCAGAAGACGAACCTATTCTTCAACTTCAACGGCAAAAGGATTTTGAGTGGGATAGCACTTTACCCTCGGAGGAGTGTCTTTGGAGTCTGGAGCAATATCTACTGAGCCATCAATCCTCGTCTGGATCCAACTCAGACATGTCCAGCATTCAACCAAGTGTTCAGGAAAGTGAACAGAGTCCTCCCAGCTCACTGCCCTTCACACCAGTTGCACCACCGGTCGTCTCAGAATCAGCTAACAAGGAGCGGCCCCATGTCTTAGAGTTCTCTGTTTATAAACATATCTCTGAACGCATGAAGGAGCTACAAGAAGACCATTTCCCCACCACCTCCAAGCTTGACCGCCTCTGTATCCTCTCATCTTGGATACTTCTATTTCTTTCAATTCCGGCGGCGATCATTGGATATGTGGGATGTTTCACGCTAGTCACAAATAACACCAGCCAGAATGGACCATTGATCTGGTTGGGGCTTGAAGCAGCACTCTCTGTCATTCGGATTCTCCTCTGGGCATCGAATCCTCGTTTTGATGAGGAAACAGAGGTCACCATTCAGCTAAAGCTCTCTGAGCATCCGCCATTGGTGACGACTGAGAAAGATGTTGATGTCATCACTGCGACCAATCACCTTACATTGATTCCCGAGCGTCAGTTCCTTGAACACATCACGCCTTTTACTGGGCCTTTGGAACAGTTCCGCCTTCCTCAGAATATAGTACTCTATTTCACATTGTCTG
>QLOY01002103.1:0-14825 GCA_003313965.1 Megacollybia marginata
GAAGCCAAACCGTTTAGTGCTTTAACTAAGAATACAGCACTACTTCAGCGCTTGCACTTAGATTTGAAGATTCAATGGAAATGAAAGTCGCAAACCTACCCGAAAGCTACACAATGAGACTCTGTCAGATCTTACGCAGTCTCAGTATGGGGGATTTCGAGGCTAAGTCTCGATGGTGGGGGCAGTGCTGCTATCGGGAGGGGAGGCAGAATAAGTAGTGCGGGGTTTGGGACGCATCCTTGGTCGTAGGTTAGATGTTGGCATTTCTATCGGTTACATGCAATTACATTGAAGATGTGTGACACCGAGGCTTGCGAATCTTTCGTTCACATACCAAATGCGTTCTTACACGGACGCATTGTTGACCATTATTGTCGTGTGGCTCAATTATCACGGCAACATACCTAAAATAGATTCACGGATTCCTTGTTGCAATTCTCGCAACCAATGGGTAAATTTGTTCCAAGGTCTTTCGAGGGTATAAAAGGGGGAGGATCTACATTCAGTGACTTCATTTCTCACCTCGGTTACTCAAATCAATCAATCATGTACGCTCAGACAACCGTTGTTGTTTCCAACGCCGTTCAGGCCCAACTCTCGAACGTTTGTTCATCGACCAGACTTGAATCAGAGTCGACGAACCCAATCTGCTTTAGCTCTCCTCAATGCTGTCATTGCAATGGCGGGGAAGTCATGCCCCTCAATGCCCGTTCAACTCCGGCGGTGAGTCTTTTTTTTTTGTCTGTCTACTTGCGAGTCTTATTTGTCTGGATCGTTGCCAAATAAGTCAGTCGTCGACGAGTTTGCTTTCTTGCGGGAGTTGTATCAAACTTAAACTTGTTTATTCTTATATTGGTAACTTGCTTTGAATGGATTATGCTCACGAACAAATTACTTAAACCAAGATTCATATAGCATTCAAAAACAATTTTTCTACCAAGCAACCAGCTCGAGAGCTAAGATTAGGTGTGCTACAAGTAACAAAATGATCAGAACCGGCATACCCATACGATACATCGAAACGATCACCTTGCAATCCTCTTGTTGGCACCCCAGATCCTCCAGATTTCATTTCTTGATTTTCTTCGCCTAGCAATCCTCTTCGCCTAGTAACGATAAAAACCCGTTTGAAAATGAAAACCTTGCTGTCGCAGGTTGGAAAGATTAAGACGAATAGTGAGACACTAAAACTAGTCTCACCCAATTCGATTCATGTGTTGTTCAAGTGATGCTCCTGCCAGTTCAAGTTGAGTCGAAACCACTACAATCTTTTGTTTAGGTATCCTGCATGAGGGTGAGTACATGAAGCTTCTATCGTCGAGTATAACACCCGTAACTCAAACCAACGCAAATTCCGGTAGCGATACCAAAGAGCGGAAAGCACCCGAGTGTCTCCATGAGAGCTAAGCGCTAGAATCGTGAGCTCGCGGCACACCACTGTTTACTATCCTGCCTGTGCACCAGTTCCCTGCATGTGATAACTTGAATCAGCAAAAGTTGTCTATTTTCGAAGAGAAGAGAGCTATATGTGTAACAGTCCGCTCACCACAACGCAGAAGGTTGTCCGTCGTACTTGCCTTCTCGACTCTCAAGTCAGAAAAAAGAAACAGTCCGTATGCAAGAAAGCACACGAGAGCTTCAGAAGATGGATGACTCGGAGAACCTGGAAAATCAATAATAACCAAATAACCGCCAACATATTGCAGGCCCGGGCGCTGATAGCGCTGATATTCGACAGCGCTATCACAGGTAGCTGATATACATTTTCAGAGATGTATCCGCTTTTGGTACCTTGGAGGCATCGTACAATATGAACAAGGTTGTTTGTTCGAGTTTAGCTGACGCGTCGCCTAAACTGAGAGCACGTGTCACGTGCCAAGACTTACGCTTAACGATGAACGTTCGCCTCGCAAAGGTAGGCCATCCTACAGCCTCCTTTTTCATTCCAGTCTCACAAAACCATATCTCAGGTTGAAGATTTAATGGAAACGCAAGGCAAACCTAGTAAACCTACCCGAAAACTACACAATGAAATTCTGTCAGATTCTACGCAGTCTGAGTCTATTCCTGCGAACTAGCTGATTATTCTCTTGGGGATCTCCCACACACTGAGCTGGCCAGGGATATTCCCCGTTGCAGAGATCATAAAGGTAGGATTGTGGGATACGTGTTGGTGAAGATGTACGACAGCTGTTTCTCAACTGTTTCTTCCATTTCACTCTGTTTAGGATTTATGCTCGTGCAGGAACGACGGTGAGAACGAAGGAAGTACAGAGGTCCATGGACATGTCTGTATTACGATCCTACAGGCGATTGGGCCTTAGGCATAGCCAAGAAGCTTATGCTTCTCTCGCGTCAGTTTCCTCTTGCCGGTATGTTTTGAATCTGACTTCAGCGGAATATAGAGGATACTATGGCCTATGTATACAATGCCTCCCACGTCTCTCTCCATGTTAGAAAATCTAATCTGGCCGCGATCGCTCTTTACCGGATACCCTTGGTTTCGAGATAGCCAAAATCGAGGCTAAGTATCGTAACGCTTTGTCTTGCTTTGTGGACATTTTATTCACTCTTAGTCAGACGGTGATGATGAGAATGCATTGTCGATGCAGCTGTCTCTCAATGGACGATAATCTCCGTCGATTTTGTATTTCTAGGGTGTTGACTCGTTCTAAACCGATGCAGCAGTTATGTGCATCCGTTCCTCGGAGAATACACGCCAGAAAGAATGATTCTCATTCACGTAGCTTCGATCAAATGAATGAAATCCTCATTTGTTGCCTGGAATGCGATTCAGAAGTCAAAATTTGTCGTGTTCATACTTCCCTCTACATAGCTCACTCGTTCCCGTATTGACAGCCAAGGTATCTATTGATGGAATCGAGATACTTGGCACGCTCATCGGTCGCAATCAAACTGCCGCGTCAGGAACGTCCCTCCTAGGAGAAAGAGCCCAGGTACAGTATAAAGATCTCCAAATCCGTCTCCTGAATCCGTCAGTTCCTCTCCGCCACCCTGCACCCAACTCTCGACGATGGTAAATCCACTCTTTTTGTCTTTGTTCTCATTTCCGTCACGAACGCCGCTTCGTGGTGGGATGTTGTGGCTAATGGTGATAGTCAGTATCCTCTCCCTTCGTTGAGGTTTCACGCTAACGATTTTGGTTAGTTGATCCAGTCCTGAATGCTCACCCCGAAGCTAAACAATTCTATTTGGCGTACTTGTCGATTACTCTTTACGCTGCCACCACCACTGTGACTGCTGCCGATTTTCAGTCGACAACCGTTACTGAAACTGACACCAATGTCTTGACTGTCACTCCTGATCCTTTCACCACTGCAGATGCGTCTACGACTGTGACAGTTAGTTTACCACATGAGACAGCGACTGCTACTTCGACTCCGGATGAAGTCATGATCCAGGAGAGGACGACTATTACTTCGACTGTGACCACTGATGCAACTATTACCCTTTCTCCTGTAGAGACGGATACAACTACAATGTGAGCCTATCAATCGATTCCGTTTGCTTTGGTGGATTGCTGATATATTGATTATAGAACCGACATCTGTAACGTCCACCAGCACGATCTTAAACAAGCGTCGAAGTCCTGTGGTCCCTGCGCCGGCTGTAGCGCAATTGTCATTTCAAGACAAAAACCGTCCATAAGACTGTCTCCCCGACTACGACTTT
The DNA here is from genome assembly GCA_003313965.1 of Megacollybia marginata. NCBI lineage: Eukaryota > Fungi > Basidiomycota > Agaricomycetes > Agaricales > Porotheleaceae > Megacollybia > Megacollybia marginata. The sequence goes on from QLOY01002103.1 coordinate 3,694, forward strand.
CACCGCTACAACCACTTCTGATACTTTAACGACTCTCGCGACGGATACGGTTTCTCTCACCACTACCACCGATCCGGCTACTGTAACCGAAACAACTACCTTGGACGTCGTCACTGATACGACTCTCCCCGTTATGACTGACACTGTTACCTCGACTCGACTCTCATAGCATCCACAACGACTGAAACCGAAACCGACACGAGCTACACTATGGAACACGACACTATCACCCCGCTCCGCTCCTACATCTACCATTTCTTCACCGCTGAAGCGCCAAAACCTGTGGACCCTCGATGAACATTCTGAAGCTTGTTGCGAGAGGTGTCATTCCACCGAGGGTTGCTCGTTCTAGGCGTTTGGGAAGAAGTGTTATATTGCAACCGCTAAAGGGACGAAGAAGACGATCAGCAATACTTGCCCGGAAGCAGATACAAGAACTCGTTTGTTGATTTATGCACGCGTTCTTTCCATTGATAGTCGCTCGTTGATATCTGTAACTTGGAATAAACACGAGAAGATCGCTCTGTGCTTTTCTCCCTCTGTTCGAGTTTGAATAAGCTTAGGAAGCTGGATATGAAGCGAGTGACTTGAGTATCAATTGAGTACTTGAGCTTTAGACGCTTACTAACGAACTGGACACGTGCTTTGTCATCAAGCGCTCTTCATCTTGTATTATACGCCCAATCTGAAATGCAGTGCATTGCTACTTCTGTATGCACACTGCTACAATCATGGTTTATTCATAACTCTGCCGTTGCACAAGGTCACCGTGGCTAGCGACACGATGAAGGATTTCAAGCAAATTTCAAGGGTCTTGAGCGACGTTTAGCTGTTTAGCCTGACTGTGGAGGACACCGTTTTGCGTTGTATCCCGTCGTTCTATTTGGCTCGTCGAGAGCTCTTCTGAGGTAAGATCTTCCTCGTCATTTGATTCGATTTGGCTTAAACGTGTTACTGTAGCTCTGCATTCACAGCTTGCGAATACACATCTTAGGATCTTTTGGTCAGAACTATGCACTGTCAGTCGTATTCTTGTTTGCTTGTTCTCCAATCTGCACAATGAATTACTGAGAATCGTCTCAGCACTTAGGGCGTTCATTTCGTTTGCGGGTAATTACATGTCCTCTCATCGTTGTATCCCGCCGTCTCACTTGCATGTAATATCCATAGCCCTTCTATGACCTAGAAGAACGATGTCGGAGAGCTGAGGCCGAGAATGAACAGCTCAAAAAAGAAATCGCAGAGATCAAGGCTGCTCGATCTGAGTCAATGTTTTGGTCTCCACAAGCGGTACCTCATCTCTAGTGTGCGTTTATAAACAGTTTTTGAGACTTTATACAGGTACAAATGTTCAAAGAGCTCCTACGCAACTTGGCGGCAACAGCATCCAATTTACTAGTAATAAGATCATGACATCGGCCCTTTGACTTCGTATTGTCCATCTCGTTCAGGTAATCCTGATACCGAACGAACTAAATTGATAGTCCCTTACTCAAGCGTCGTGTACGGTTGCCGAGCAGGCTCAGGCAGGATTTAGCTTAGTAGACAGTAACTAAAAAGCGTACGGTAAGGTTCGTGTTGCTAGGAATCGGATATGGCATCATAATAATTGATCACATGCATCACCCTTCGGAATTGGAATGATCCGGTTACGTCTTTAAATGCTCTCATCACGTCCTGCTATCCTGACGCGTGCAAATACTACGAAAGACACAAGCCAAGCCAGAATCAAGGCCAATGATGTTACAACAGTTGTAGGGTGAAACCATTTGCGATCTCCTGCTTTCGTTCCGATAACGGTGGTCCCGGTGATGGTTTGAAACTTGATTGCCGATTGATTGCCAAGGTATAAATTGCCCCCTCGAATCACCCATTTCCCCAGCTGGTCTCACGAAAACGATTCTGTGAATCACAAACTTTCAATAATGCGCTCTGCTACTTTAGGTTTCGCCTCTGCTTTCCTGTGCCTTGCCGTTCTCGCCTTGCCAATGTACGTTTCGATTCTGGGTATGTCAGTGTCTGATCATATTTTCAGTGATTTTCCCGTCGAATCGTTGGTTCGGTGAGCGCCAATCACACTGGCAGTTCTGTTCTTCGTATACTGAATTCGAGCAGCCGTGTATCATCACTTGACGGCGCACTTGACCCAGCTAGAGTCACAAATGACCCACGCCGAGCGGCCCTCCCACCGGGACAACAATCGGGACAGCCTCAGGCTCCAGCTCCAGCTCCAGCCTCCGCCGGTAGTGCTCGTAAGTCCCCACTCACCGTTGCTATCAATCACATTCTCCATTCTCAAAGTATATCATTCCTCAACCAGTTACAGTCATGTCCCTCCTTGTCAGTCATCTTGTTAAAGACTTGAAATTTATGCTCAGATCCGCCACCAGCTTTGGGATACAGTATCCCGGGTTAGTTTTCTTCCATTTTATGCTGCCATTTCCTAATCTCTCCTCTCAGGTGCAAATACTGGATTTCAGCAGGGAACCCCTCGTAGGTCGTCTTCCGTTTTCTCCTACAGCCTAATTCTTCTTCTCCATACTTCCCAGGACCACCCCCGGCTGCACAGGCCAGTTCCAGCACAAACCCGCAGCGTATGTATCTCCCTAGTTCACTTGATTTTGTTTCACTGAGGCCCAATCTCGCATAGATTGGTACTCTACCTCGACTGGCCACGGTCATGGACAATCAGCCTCGGGATATCACAGCGGTTAGTTTTCTTCCGTTTTCTGCCGCCATTTCCCAATCTCTCTTGAATCTCTCCTCTCAGGTACATCTACCGGATCTCAGGCAACCTATTGTAAGTCGTCTTCCGTTTTGTCCCACAGACCCTAATCTTTCCTCTCAGATGCACCACCCCAGGCCGCACCTGGTGGGTCATCTTCTGACTAGTTTCTCATAGTTATGTTTGTAGCGCTGCCTGGAGTATATGGCCCTCACAGCAGTGAGTCTTCCATCTTCTCCCATTCTTTGGATCTACGATAAAAATTTTCAGCCAGCGGAACCAGTGCTCAGGCTCGTGAGTCGTGTTTTCCCCCACCATTCCTACATATCATTCTAATCACTACAGCCCCTCGCAAATCTCAACAACGTCAGGCTGTCGCAGGTCCAAGTGATCCGAATCCGAGTATGGATCCTTAATATTGTCCTCCCCATTGCTTATCAACGTATATCAGCCTCGTTGGCAGGACCACATGGATGTGAGTCGTCATGTAACTTTTTAGGCATTTATCAATCTTTCCCAGCCCTACTAGACTGGAAAGTTGCCCCAGCTGACATGAACCAAGGTATGAATATTTGACATTGCCCTCGGTAATGCTTATCACTTGCTTTCTAGCCTCAGGATCATCAAAGCCACAGTGTATGCATCACTTTAGTTTAGTCAATCTCTGTTTCACTCAGATCCAGCATTTCCGTGTTCTGTGTGCCAGAAGCCATTTACAACGCAATACCATCTTGATGTAAGTCCTGCCACCTCCTTCAGTCTCGAGTCGATAACTCACATTGTTACAGCGACATATGAGGTCACATACCGGTGAAAAACGTAGGTACTTGCGTAGTTCCTATAATTGGTTGACTTTTAGACAGCATTCCCTTGCACGTATTCCGGTTGCGACAAAAGCTTTGCAGATGAAAGCAATCTAAAGGTATAATCCTCCTTCAACTATAACTTGAGACTCACATTGTTGCAGCACCACTTGTTTTCGCACACGGGTCAAAAACGTCAGTACCTCTGTAATTCTTCTCATATTTACTCCACTTTGGACAGCATTCGAATGTAAATTTTGCGGTCGAAGATTTCCACGGAAAGAAAACAAGGATGTATGTATACATCCTTTGTCGATTTGAACCGTGACTTGCGACTCACACTGTTACAGAACCACGAGACAAAACGAAGTTGTAAGAAGGTATATTAGTTCCGCAATGAAAAGCGATGATAGCGGGGTCACACTCTCATCGAACGGGGCAGACTGGTCGAGATACCTATGCGTTCTATAGATCAAAATGCGAATACAGAGATAAGGCCTGAATACGATCGAGTGCTGATAGGTCATCAAGGCTGCCGAAGGTCAAACCAATGGCAGCATCGAAACAAATCGGCTAATTGATGCCTCTTCAGGTAAGTGTTCTGCAATTAACCATTCCTTTGGAAATTAACATATCGTTTCTAGCGCTCCGAAATGAACTCCGAGATATGCCCGCCGCATGCAAAACTTCAACCGTCTCAGTATGTCCGACTCAGAGAACGTTATCGATGAACATCAACTAGTTTTCTGGCAACTTCCCTGATTCGAAACAGATCACGAAGGACAAGACATAGGTGTCATTCCACCGAGGGGTGCTCGTTCTGGGCGTTTGGAGATGGGAAGAAGTGTTATATTGCGACCGCTAAAGGGACGAAGAAGACGATCAGCAATACTTGCCCGGCTGGTAAGTCGAGTTTTGATTATGTGAAGGGGAGCAAGTAAGTATACGGCTGGGTATGGGGCTTATGCATCGGGACATAGTGTTTCGCACTATAATGCATATTCGGAATCATCGTTGGGAGTTCCAAGCAGATACGAGAATTCGTTTTTTGATTTATGCATGCGTTCTTTTAATTGATAGTCGCTCGTTAATACTTCTGTAACTTGGAATAAACACGAGAAGATCACTCTGTGTTTTTCTCCTTCTGTCTGAGTTTGAATAAGCTTTGGAAGTTGGACATGAAGCGAGCGACTTGAGTACCAATTGAGCTTTTGCGTTCTTAATAGGCGCTTACTAACGAACTAGACACGTGCTTTGTCATCAAGCGCTCTCTCTGTAACCGCCACCAAACCATGTTATACGCCCAATCTGAAATGCAGTGCATCGCTACTTTTGTATACACACTGCTACAGTTATTGTTTATCCATAACTCAGCTGTTGCACAAGGTCACGGTGGCTAGCGACACGATGAAGGATTTCAAGCAAATTTCAAGGGTCTTGAGCGACGTTTAGCTGTTTAGCCTGACTGTGGAGGACACCGTTTTGCGTTGTATCCCGTCGTTCTATTCGGCTCGTCGAGAGCCCTTCTCAGGTATGATCTTCCTCGTCGTTTGATTCTACTTGGCTTAAACGTGTTACTGTTCTGCATTCACAGCTTGCGAATACACATCTTAGGATCTTTTGGTCAGAACTATGCGCTGTCAGTCGTATTCTCCAAACTGCACAATGAATCACCAAGAATCGTCTCAGCGCTTAGGGCGTTCACTTCGTTTGCAGGTAATTACATGTCCTCTCATCGTTGTATCCCGCCGTCTCACTTGCATAAGATCCATAGCCCTTCTATGATGTGCAAATCGATGGCCGGCTTTTCGTCACATTGTCATGACGAAGATTCTCTTCTTTCGAATGGTTTGGGGTTGCGGCGTCCTTCCTCTGGGACAAGCATTGCGATGTCAACCGGAGAGAGTGAAGGGAGTAGGAGACATCGTGGAGAGCTCTCTCATGGTAGGGCTCCTCTCAGCGATAGAATCATTCTCACATCGCACCTAGAGCATACAGTATATCCCCGCCAATGCTTGAGGTGATTCATTTCTCAAACGCTCGAAGCGAATGGCATTCAATGCTTTGCAGACCAACGACTGAACCAAATGCGATGTAGCCTTTCTTGGGTTCGTTGCAAGTTGGCCACACAGTGACAGTGGCTAATATCGTTTTCAGGATGATGCGAAGGACAGGAACTTACGATTGATCAACAAGCTTGTGCTTTGAGAGCACATAGTTAAAGTTGAATCGAACGGTTGAGGCAGATGCCACGTGTACACTATCGGCGGAGGGCTCTTGATAATACACTTGCAAGTTCATTCAGAAAGCCATTAGAATGCAAAGTAACGCAACGAGAGCACAAGAGGAAAGCTAGGTAGCAAAGTTCACGAGCAGCCGCGACGGAGGCCAGGAAGTTCAGAAGTAGGAAGTGTCGATGCCAAGCTAAAGTTGGATGATACAATTCTCGATTGGTATGCATTTCCGAAGCCAGTGGAAACGGTGAGTTCAGTGCTAAAACTAGTAAAAGAAGTGCGGCGGTGGTTCAAAGAAGAGTTGGGTCACGCGAAGTCACACTCTTGTCCTTCAACCGCCAACAATCCGACGAATTCGTTAGCAAGTATGTCTCTTTGGCCTATAGGTCTCTCTTAGTTAGCTCTTATAGTGGTTATTTTGCTTCCGTTGGGCCTCAAAAGTTCCATTGCACCGACGCCAAGCCACCGTCTTTGCTGGATAACTTTCACTGTAACACTTGCGGATATTGTTCCTTGCAACGCTCTAGGCTCCTCTCATAGCCCATGAACTGACGTGACTACTCTGGTACGTCGAATTTGTCCCATTATGATTGCTGAAAACCCTGCAGGCGTAACCCTTCGGAAAATTTCATACTCGTCTGCCTAACCCTTGGGTGTATGAATTCCTATTCAGAGACTGGTTGGAATCGGACCACTCACTTCGCAGTGCCGTACTAAGCACAGATTGTTCGCGGTGACAATGTCTTTGGCGTCGTTTGCAATGTTCGGAGCACAAAACTTTGCATTTGATTAGAATCTCGTCGGTATCCTGTTTGGTGAGATTCTGTCGCAATGAAGAATAACCGCAATTTATGCATTAGCTAGGCCTCTGGGGTACCGCTAGGTCGATTGCACATGCGGCAGAACGTAGGGAGGCAAGTGGGCTCTGAACCTTTCGTTAGGTGAGTGTTGTATGCGACTGTATGTGTTATTCTAAAGCCTTATAAGGCGAATTGTAACTGTATCATAGACATCGTACGGAACGCAAATCCCACAGACATGGGAACACCGCAATTTGTGGCAAAACCGACGAGTTTGGGCCGTCGTACGCGATACAAACGAAATCGAGCGTATTATGCTTGTGTGTCCTCAATGGCAACGCGCTAGTAAGCAATCTCTCGACTTGTTTTTTTTTGTGTGACTTACATATCGCGCAGTCGAGACGCATCCGTTTTGGACTCGGGCCTCTCAAATTTCAGACTCAATGGACTACATTATCAACAACATGACCTCCTTGTCTTCCACCGTGACTGCGACCGCGACTGACCCCATACCGACATTTCCGACATATGCTATCTGTCTCTCACTTTGCGAACGAGGACTATGAAACTAGGACCACCGTCGAGAACTTTCTCGATTTGGGGGATATGCTCTCCTTGCCACGAAATACGACGATAGGTCTCCTTCAGCCTCCCCTTCCATTCGCGGGTTCGAGAGACAACTCTCACCTGCTCTCTTCATGTCGTTCTCGGACCTGTCTGACGTGTCCCCCACCCGTTCGCCAGCGCAAGCTCTAGATGCCAAGGTCCTCGAGATTCAGGAGATGGAGAAGGAGCCCGAGATGGAGAAGACTCGGGATGTCGAGTTTCTCTAGGTAACAGAGAAGGACAGCGTTTGCGATTTAGCGCTGAACGACTGGGTGAAGAAGAGAATTTTGGATATCATCGGCGGATTCATTCTATGGGTTCTGGAGACCCCCGCGAGACCTACTATCTCCCGAATCCGTCGAACTGATCAATGGATGCTTGACGCAGACGCCAGTCGAGACCATCCGTCCGCTGCGCAATTCTTCGCCACTACACCACCGACCTACACCCTATGGGAGCAAACCTTCCATGTGCATCATAGGATGCTCATACTCCTCCCCGCGATGAAGAACCTCGTTCGAAAAGTCGTCATCGAGGCTGGTGTTGACCCCATCCCCCAAATTGGGAAGATGGATATTTTACGAGATGTTGTTGGTGAGTTCGGGAATGAAGGTATCTGGTGGGAGGGTGTCGATTGGGTCGAGAGAAGGAGGAATAGTGAACAGTGAGAGGAAACCACCCTCACGACAGAGTCCACCGCATCCACGGGAACGTCTCCCGTTCTTTCGACAACGACGCTTGCGACGACACCATCCCCACCTCCTGTTCGTCGGAGGAGACAACCCACGTCTCCTCTGACTTCACCTCCACCACCCCCACCTTCTTCGCTTCCACTCTTGCTGTTGCGCCACCATTGAACCCACCACGACTTCTCCCTCCAATTCCGTACATTCCCACAGCTTCGAATACATCCCTAGGAGGACACTATACCCTCGAGGCACTCAGAGCCGTGTGGAGAGAAGCTACCGCGCCTCTATATCACTGCCGTTGCCAGATCTGCGAGAGGGTGAAGGTCACTGCGGCCCTAGCTACTTCCAACAACAACACCAACTCTGGGAGTATCGCCACTGCTGCCGCAAACCCGAATGATGACAAGACATCTTCCGGTGGGTCTAGAACCACAACCGGAGGCGGGGAGGTGGTAGTTCGACCGGAACGAGTTCAGTCTCCTGATGTTGTGGAGATCAAACTCGGTTCTCCGCCTATTGAAGCCGAGGAAGAGGGGAAGGGGAGGGGTACGTCAGTGTCAGTGACTCTTCCGTTTCGGTTTCTGCGACTTCGCTCGAGGAGGAGGAGGAACAAGATATTGTGTATGAGAGACGGGTCGGGAGTAGGAGTATGAGGGCACAGTCGGTTCTTCGATCGACGAGGTGTCGGTTAGTCCGGAGATTCCGTATACAGGGAGCATTACAAAAGCGAGAGTGATGTATTTGTATTTCGGTTTTTTGTTTTTTTGTTTCTTTTTCTTCGTTCGTTCGTTCGTTCGTTCATAACGCGTCGCACAGCGTTGTTTGTTCTCCTTGATAGATGCGTAGACATTTGGCTAAAAAGTAATTTAAGAAGGATTTTTTGTGCTTCTGTACGCTAAAGTATATGAAACTGTAGATAAGTTTTGGTATGGTCCTCGGTTGATGAACTGGTTGTTTGCGAGACAGTAGCTATCCTCACATCGGTGTGGTGATTTACCAGCTAACGAGAGTCATCTCCATGAAGCGTCGGTCAACTACGTGTCGGAATAATTAGGCTTCGGTGGGGTCTCGGAGCTCTCTAAGGTTTCCTCAGACATCCTTCAAATGTTATACATGCTCTTATCGTGTTCTCAGACCGGAGCTTTGATATCCGGGTCAACCGCTCTGCAGTTTTTCGATGAACATTAACTAGTGATTAAGACAGCAAACGAGTCCGAGTTCAGGCTATGACTCAGATCTTGTGGCGGACCCTCATGCGACGAATTTGAGAGACAAACTGAGAGTGGGATCAGGGTCGTATACCAGGAACAAAGGACATCAAACTCACAAATGAAAGACAGGTCAATCCGAGTCGACGAGCATAGCTTCTTCAGCGTCAGCCTTCCCTGCCCCTGTATCCACAGGAGTTTGATCCTCCATTTCCACTTCTTGAACTCTAGCTGCCTTCCTTGCTGCCATCTTTTTCTTCAGTTTAGCCCTGTATCGGAGCTACTCTGTAATCAACAGCGTGCATAAGATTCGACGAAAAGTACGTGCGTTCCTCTCTGATTGACCGCGGCTGCCTCTACGATACGGGTGGAATCGGATATCTTTGCAACGCATAAGCCGGTGTCTGTGAGCAGGCATTTGGGATAGTAGTGGATGGATAAGAGCAGCAGAAACTTGAAGAGTCAGATACCTTAAAAGCAGTTATGTAACTCACCTTGAGGCGGAAAAAGATCATCACTTCCAAATACGGATGCTGAGCGTAGCCGCGGGGTTCAAATGTTTGCGCGTTGGATGCTCAAGAAGACTCACTAGCCGAGTCGAAAGTCAGCATCAAACACTGCCTGCTGAATGAAAGGACTCGGAGCATCGGGTAGAGTTCCAATCTTGGACGTACGGTTGTGCAACGAGGCAGAGTTCGAAAAAATTGTGTCGTTGCCGAGATTGTAATTCCATTTCGAAAGAAAGAACTTGATCTACGTGTTTTTCGAGCTGTATATAGTAGGGCATCATCTCAGTACATTTGTGAGACGAAATCATAGCGTAAGGCTGTAGAAGCCGCTTAAGAAATCTTAAACTCAGGTACCGTACAACCTACGGCCGAAAAAAAATTTAAGCGAGCACCAGAAGCGCTATTATCGATTCCGACTTATCAAGTCAATCAAGAAGTGCCGTTACATCCGCAGGAGATTCTCAATCATGAAAAAACAGCCTTGACAACGCCGATCAGCTGTCAAATAATTTTCCCAAGATTCGCTCAAAAAAGCTTGAAAGTCGACTTGAGCTCAAAACGACCGCGTTGGAAAAGAGTCTGGTAGGAAGTTGTTGTGCGGTGGCGAGGTTCATCTCATCGAAGGAATTCTAAGGTTGCGTAAGTGGCATTCCAAATATTCTCAATGAGAGCTGTTCTGATAGATCCGGACAAGGTGGCTGATTCTGAGGTGTAAGAAAGGTCGTTCAAGTGACGTCCTGGTCAATCAAGATGAAGTTGTGATGCCAACGTCTCTGCAGGATTTCAAACGAGACGAAGGAAAGCCCTTCCCTAGTTTTCATGCCGGTCCGTTATGCAGAGTGTTCAGCACCTTCAGTGTACGCTATGTTTGAATGTGGCGTTCTGAGCGTATCTGTCGACCATAAGATGCGTTGAGGGGAGAGGACGGCAGAAGGAAAGGTGATATTTGATTATGAAAGTGGATTCCGATATCTGATTCGGAACCTCGGCCAAACTAGAGCGAAAATGAACCGCCTGGCATCGTGTCGTCGTGTCAGACTTGCCAGATCAGGCTGATTCAGTTGGTTCGGTTCAGAATCGAACGTGTCATCGAACCAGGTCTCAACTCTAGATGCGGTTGCGAGAATTCTTACCTCCGTCAATGCGACACAGGTACTGACTGATTAGACAATTTTGAATCGTCGAGATCGAGGAACGACTGCCAAGAATATTTGTGAGTGTGAGTTAAAAGAGTGGGATTGAACAACGAGGTAGGGCCGCCACGATTGTGATCTGTGCGATTACTGATGGCAGGATGATACAGCTGCATCGATACAGGGGTTTCACCTGTGAATGTTGCAGGTGAGAGAAGCGATGGTATGTATCAAGATACCGTGACGTACCTAGCATCACCTAAGAGAGACAGAGGCGGAAATATGGAGTATCCGTTGATTAATTGAGGCCTCATACTCACTCCTACTTGGACGAATAATCGACGGAATCCTCGGGGACTCAGGGAGCGTGACATGCAGAGCACAGGCTAGAAGTGGAATTGATATTTCCACAGAATGCTCTTTCT